>NW_017566789.1:0-11157 GCF_001854935.1 Bemisia tabaci
GTTTTGCCGCATTGAGTATGAACACCGTATGAGCCATCCGATGTTGCTACATTTTCTTCCATGAAAAATGTATTCAAAAGCCATTAGAGAGTAGAGTCCCTTTATACGGAGAGTCAAGACAAATTGAATCCATTTCTGATTGGTTCCCGTATTATAGGCCCGGAAAACCGAAAAGATCGAGTAAGACAATGTGATATCGATTTTTGAAAAATATTCACGTTTTTCCGGGAGGGAAATGATGTAAAAAATGTATTTTAAATTTTGCAAAAGCCGTGGTTCTTACTACCTTATCCTCTCTAGCACAGTCCTTTCATACTGAGAGTAAAGACAATGCAAATCCATTTCTGATTGATTCCCGTATTCTAGGCCTCCACAGCGTCACCAACGGGAATAAACATTACATTTTCACCAATTGCAAAGATTATAATCTGGAATGGACCGAGGAATTACGGGTTCGACAAGGAACAAACGGAATGAGAGAAGGAACCGAGAAAGGAATTTGAGAATGAGCCGATCAAAGATCACGAAAAACTGCCAATTTATGTAATCTTTATTCCCGTTTGTGACTCCATGAGAGGGATTGTCTTGACTCTCAGGATAAAGGGACTCTACTAGAGAGTAGAGTTCCTTTACAGAGAGAGTTAAGACAACGCGGCTTATGGATGTCATAAACGGGAATAAAGATCACACAAATCGAACGTTTTTTGTAATCTTCGTTCAACTCATTCCCGAGTTCCTGTCTCCGCTCCCTCTCTCATTCCATTTGTTCCTTGCCGCACCCCCATTCCCCGGTCCATTCCAGTTCATAATCTTTGCAATCGATGAAGATGTAATTTTCATTTCCGTTTGTGACGCTGTGAAGGCCTAGAATACGGGAATCAATCAGAAATGGATTCGCATTGTCTTTACTCTCATTATGAAGGGACTGTACCAGAGAGGATAAGAAATTAAGAACCACGGCTTTCGCAAAATTTAAAATAAATTTTATACAAACTCACTTCTCTCCCGTAAAAACGTGAATATTTTTCAAAAATTTATTCCACACTTTATAAATCGATCTTTTCGGTTTTTGAGAGTTAAGGTTCGGCACTAATCACTATTTTGTTCAAAGGAAATTGGCAACGTCCAAATATTCGCATGGTGTTTTCCCTCGTAGCGTAGCATTGCGGACGAGAAGAGATAGAAGAATAATCATAGATTCTGCCCGGAAAGCGTTGTTTGAAACGAATGTGTGAAACTCTCCAGGTGTTTTTTACCGCTGTTTATGGACAGGGTCTGGCGAAAACTGACCCTCCGAGGGATTCTACGGCAGGCAACTTCCACAATATTTTGTGAGTCCATGATTTCTACTGAAGTACCATTGAATGTTTTTCCTGGGCACCAGAATACGAGGAAGAAACTTGGAACCTCAAAAATATTTACCCGAGGTTGAATTTTGCTGTTGGCCTCTTTTTCGGTGTTCAAGGACTGCGCTTATGACAGACGATATCGATGGCCATAGTGCGAAACATCGTATCTCCATTGCAGTGTTTTTGAATATCCGTTACCCTTTGATTTTATCGGAAAGGGAAGTTTATAGCTTGGAATTTATACGGTTTGTGGTGAATTAAGCGCAGAAAACAATGGGAAGACTGGGCATATACGAGGGTCATCCAAAAAGTAAGTTTCCCTACCTTGTATCTTCCGAACAAAATGAGATGGATTAAATCGGTAAAAATACACATATTAGGCATACTTTAAGCTTTAAAATAAGTTCAAGTTTTTGAAAATCAGTTAAGGGGTTCGCGAGAAAAAATAATTTTACTGAAACAACCTCCTGTCGCCGCGTGCCCACCTCCCGGGTCAGGATGCGCGGAGAGTCGATTATTTCAGACTCGGGTATTCGCCTCTAAACATCAAAGCAATCAGGAATTTAAAAGTCTTCATTGAGTAGGTCTTACCTTCCTTTTTGACGTATGCTCCACATCTTTTTTGACATTTCTGGTATCATTACAGCAGCTTTTTTATGCCCTCCGCGTAGAAGCTCCCGCCGTGGCTCCGAAACCATATGTCATTGACAGCAATCTGCACTTCTAAATCATGTTTTCATGAAAAACTTCAGTTTTTCTGCTATGAAACATTCTTTCCAAAAAATGTAAAACGGCGTTTACGGCGTTTTTCCGTCGCACGGCAGATGAGCGAATCCTGACGACTACGCGCATGTAATGGTATTTTTCGCGATTCCCTCCCAAGTTTCGGAGACCAGCACTCATTAAGGTTAGTTTTAGCACATGGGATTCCACGCTCGAAAGGAGGCGGATTCCGCGATAATTCGTCGCTCCTCTGACGTAAGGGCGTATCTCAACTTCCACGTGAACCCTGTCCTCCATATAAATCTATGCGTTTCATGGCTCACGCAGAAATATAGGTACGCTCTTACGTCAGAGGAGCGACGAATTGAGAGCAGATATCATTAGGAACGTCGCCGTCAACGCGACCATCTCCTCGCGCGCGACTCCGCCCAAATCGTCGCTTTTCTGACGTAAAGACATATCTATATTTCCACATGAGCCCCAGAAGGCATAGATTTACATGTAAAACAGGGCTCACGTGGGCATTAAGATACGTCCTTACGTCAGAGGAGCGACGAAATTTCCCCGGGATCAAGAACCGCGTACATCGAGGAGAATTCTCGAGGAGATACGGGGTTTTGGCCGAAGTGCCGAAGCCGTGGCGACTCATGCGGAACCGGGGCTCCGGGTCCCTGGCCCGGCCGCCGCCGCCGCACAGTGGATCGAGTCAATAGGAGAGATCGGACAAAATTTGGAAACTTTATACGCTCATAACTCCGTTTATGTCAAACTTTGAGGTTCTAAAAGTGAGTCCATTGATTTCCTCGTAAAATTTTCTTCTAAGAGCACCCCTTGAACTTTAAAATAAGACGAATTAAACATCAAAATTCGCAGTTTTTGTCAAAAATTTCATGTCCGACCTCTCTAAATAACTCGATCCACTGTGCGCCGCCGCCGCTCAGGATCAATTAAATTAGTGAGCTCCTCTGCGGGGACAGAAATCACGCCAAATGTGAGCCGTCGAGTGTAAACTGCGGTGATGCACGACCGGAAACCCCAGTCCGAATCCTAATCGATGCTCTTCGTGTAGTCATGCGCCGTCCCCGTCTCATGAATTGCTAGAACGTCGTACACATATTTGGATGTTTCTCTCTTCCGTTTTTCAAAGCGCCTTCAAATATCGATGATACCCTGCAACACACCGGAGCTCGAATAGTGGTATCACAGAAACCAGCGTGTGGCGTATGGTGTTTCTCTCTTCCGTTTGTCAAAGCACCTTCAAATATGAATGAGACTCCGCAATACACCGGAGCTTGAGTAGTGGTATCACAGCAACTATCATGTGTCGTATGGAGTGCAAGAACGTTGCACACGTATTCAAGTGTTTCTCTCTTCCATTTTTCAAAGCGCCTTCAAGTATCGATAATACTCCGCAACTTACTGGAGCTCGAATAGTGGTATCACAGAAACTATCTTGTGTCATATGGAGTGCAAAATCGCGGTACTTTAATTGAAAACGTCACTGTCTCAAACATCATTTGCTAACTGGGTGAAACTGGCTTGAGTAACAATTTCAAGCTAAATGACTTCCTCTAAAATATTGCTCCATCTGTTGCAATTTTGAAAACTTTTTGATTGTCTTTCTAGTCGTTGAAGCTATTAAGGAGTTTCACCTCAATAATATCATAATGTACTGATTAGCACTTTCGGGGAATGACACTTTCGGTGCCAACTGTCGATTCCAACGAACAGGTTCGGCAAAATCCATTTCGATACTCCCATTATAGAATGAAGTGAATCCATTCAAAGTTCAGAACCGCCTCACAGTGGATCAAATCAATGTGAGAGACCGGACATGATTTCTTTGACTAAAACTGCAAATAGATGTTTATTTCGTGAAAATTTTAAAGTGGGGGGTGCTCTTTGAAGTAAATTTTATGAGAAAACCAACGGGACCACTTTTAAGACCTCCACGTTTTGTAATAACGGAGTTACGAGTTTGCAAAGTTTCCAAATTTTGTCCAACCTCTCCAATCGGCTCGTTCAGTGGCGTGGCGTGCTTTGCGATCCATCGATTTTTCCTCATTTGAAGGTGTGGTAAATCATCGATTATTAAGGTGTTCGCTCCGAACACTCTGTTTATCGATACTTTTCCATAGGTTTTAATGACCGCTCAATCGATAAATCGCAAAGCACGCCACGCCACTGGGCTCGTTCCATCCTGCGCCGTCGAGTTTCGAACAAGGGCGGGTGCTTTTCGTTGAATTCGATCCGATTCCAGGGAAACAGTCGGTTTTCCCGGCCGCGGTCGGCAGAGGAACTTGGAACTCGGAACCGGGCGAAAGAGGAATAACCGGCTAAGCGTTTGGCCACCGGAGCGTGTCCGCACGTCGCTCGTGTCATCAGGATAAAATTTACGATGCGTTATTTTCTATTCGGTTGGACTTCCGCGCTAAAAGCTGCTTTCTGCCGCCGCGCGATGCGGCGAGCGGAAAGTTGTGTTCGCGTCCTGTCCGAATTGCGCGCAAAAGGTCGCGCGGCGATGTCAGGCTCACGGTCCAGCCCTCGCACATCGATAAAGGAACCGAAGAAACGTGTATCTCCGTTTCCGACCAGAGGCGGATCCAGCAATTTGGCAACACCGAATTTCCTCCATTTAACCTATGTTAAATAATCGATTCTCGTCTAAACACCTAGCCCACACTGGAAACAAAAACACATTGGATCTAGAGTCCAGACTCTTCAAAACATTGACAAGAAAATTATTCTTGATTCAATCGGATTTTTGCTTGAATCAAAACGAAATCCGCTTGAATTAAGAGGCTTGGTCCTTGATTTAAGCTAGATTCTGATTGAATCAAGAGTACTTTTTCTTGTCAATGTTTTCAAGAGTCTGGACTCTAGATCCAATGTGTTTTTTTTTCCAGTGAATGTTTCCAACCGCACAAACTTCTCTTCGTGAATATACAAAATATACAAAATTACGGGATGCTTAGGTGCTGTCAGGCTTACGGTCCAGCCCTCGCACATCGATAAAGAAATCGGAGAAACGTGTATCTCCCTTTCTGGATCCAGTAATTTGGCAACACCGGATTCCTTCCATTTAAACCTATGGTAAATAATCGATTCTTGTCGGAGCACTAGACCCATCCAAGAATCGATACATTTCCATTGGTATAAATGAAGAAAGTCGATGTTCCCAATTTGATGGATCCGCCAATGTTTCCGACCGCACAAACTTCTCGTCGTGAATAAATTAAATAGACAAAAATACGCGGTGCTTAAGTGTTGGATCTAGAGCACGTAAATGGGCAGAGTGCGGACGTGTCGCAATGTGAAGTTTTCAGGGCTCAAAACAGCAGATAACCTCTTAAAACGAAAAACCTCCAAAAAATGCCTTTGCCAATTTTCAGATTCTGAGAGTTCAGATATGTTGAAATATTAAGCTCCAAGAGCCCGAAAGGGGAGCCAATCTTCTAACACGAAAAACACCGTCAAAATGCCGCTGCCAATCTCAAGATTCCAATATCAGACCGAGGAGGCTAAAAATACAATGAATAACACGCAATTTAAAAAGCGGGTAGCAAGGCTAAAATTTCTTGAATGAAACCAAAACGTTTCGGCTGAAAGCTCCAGCCTTCCTCAGTTGGAAAAATAAAAAGAAAAATGGTAAAACTCCAAAATAGCTGTACCTTGCAAAGCGAGAATGTTGTTAATGACAGCTGGGTCTGATTCCTAATGAGATTGGAAGGAAAATCAGTATAACTCTCATCTAGAAATGCCCAAGATTTTCCTCATAAACATGGAATTTTTAAGGGGAATTGTGGCAATATTGCAATACACTCAGGTCCTTTGCGAGGAAATAGACGAATTGGTGCTAAAAACTGGGAGACTATTCGGCAACGACCGAATGTTCAAACTGCGTTTTTCCTCAGCAAGGGCCTAGCTGGCGTTGAACGTAGGGTTTGACACCGCTGTCGTGCTATCTGCATGTCCGTAGGCCAAGGATTTAGCGCGAGAAATATGTCAGGACGCAGCGCGGAGAACGTAAGCCCTAATTGTTCTCGTGTTTAGCGGTGGCTCGTGGCTCGAGGACACGCTCTGTCGTGCTAAGGAAGAACACCGTATGAGCCTTCAGACGTTGCCAAGTTTCCTCTGATAAAACCCAAATTTACTGAGAAAATTGCGAATATTATTCGTCAAAATTTTCAGACAATTTTGTCCGCAATTTAATCCAAAATATCTGGAAATTTCAAGGACAAATATGCATGAATTTCGTCGAAAATATCGGATTTATCTAGGGAAATTAGGCAACTCCCGGAGGTTTATACGGTGTTTTTCCTTAGCATGGCAGTCCTCCACTCCGTTGTCACCGGGAGTGAAGAATGTCTCAACCTGTCAGCCAATTCTTACCCGAGGCGCAGCTCGCAACATGCAAGTTTTTCCTCATCGTCTCGCCAGACCGCAATCCTCCCGCTCAAATCGTTTCCCTTCCCCGCATGGCGGTATGGCTGCGAAGAATATTGCGCTCTCTCGTGAGTGACAGTGTATTTTGACGGTGAAGCTTCTACTATGGGCTTGTTGCAAACTTCAGCGTGAGCTATATTATTGCGACGTTTTTATGTCGATGAAAACCATTTTATCGTGTAGTAAGTTGGAAAACATGTTTTGTCGTGCTTGGTTACTACAGCCTTGTCTAGCGATCAATTTAGAATGACCTCACAAAGTAAAAAGCAAATACAGAATCCACACGTAGCCGAAATTAATGTTGTCGGACTGCGACTTATAAAGCGCCTTCAAACATCTGGGTATACTTCATTGCAGACCGGAGAGTCAGAATAGTTATCCCTTGCGCCGTGAAGAATGTCCGTCAAGTTCCATATCGACGGTGAAACTACCAAACCACGTATCTCGGTTTGCGACGTCGCAGACTTCCTGTCATACTTTATTTTTTAAATAAAAAACTACTCAACGTCAGTTCGTGAAAACTTTCGTGATTTTTCCTCTTTGGGCGGAGAAAAATCTGTGAAAATTGTAAGGAATGATATTGATTTGATCTCCTTCAAAAAAATAAAATGTGAGTGGAGATTTTTAAACACCGCAAACGAGATACGTGGTCTGGTAGTTTCACCGTCGGTATATCTCTCACGCAGCCGAAAGGTGCGAGCTGGACTGCGGCTAATAAAACGCCTTCAAACAAGTGGGTATACTTCACCGCGGACCGGAGAGTCGGAATAGCTATCTCTCGCGCCGTGAGGAGGGTCCCTCAAAGTCTACTTCAACTCTGGAACTACTTTCAAATGTTGCTCGGTTTCTACTCGCAAATTGAATTTTTATCTGAAAACTGTTGGACATTTCGTATCGGAATTTGTATTGATATGTTTCTACTAATTACGCACAAAAATCAGCGCTATTTTCGACAGAAATTGTGAGGTTATTTTGTAGGTAAAAATTGAACTTTCCTTGTGAAATTAAGTCTATAGCTTTGGAGTGGAAGAATGGCAAAATTAAGAACTTTTTTGCTTAAATTCAGTATTTTTTTCTTGTGTATGTGTCTCTTTTTTTTTTGTATTTCTCAATTCGTTTTTTCTTCCTTTTTTATGAATAATCAAAAGAAAAGTCTCGCCTCCACTCTCTTGTGGTTTTATTACTTGTTCAATGTGTGTGCATTTCGGACTACCAGTCCATCCTCAACACGATACCTCAAACTTCAAGGCTCACTAATTATTGTGATATCAAAATGCCTGTTACATTAGAAAAACAGTTAAACAAGACCGATCAATCGAATAAAAAGTTAAGAAAGCTTAAAAGTTAGTAGTTGGTGGATGAAATATCATTCAAAATTTATTTATCAATCATATCTATCAATAAAATGCAAAATGCGTTTCTCCAATTATTTCTTTAAATTTGATTTAATTGTGTCCGTAAAACAGTTTCTCTTCTTAGCCTTTAAGAGTTTAACCAATTCAAACGAGCACTGTATTTTCAACGCTGCGATCCGTCGCGGCTCAGGACGAGGTGATAATCTATTCTTTTGTCGGCGTGTTTACATCGCGATTATTCAGCCTCGCTTTCAAAGGACTGCGAACTCTCAAACGCCGATGCACGGGCGCAAAGGCCCGGGCTCCAAATTAAAACCCCCGGCTCACGCGCTAAAATCGGGGGACAACACAACTGGCCCGTGATGGGGTCGCCCCTCCACCTCCCCTCGAAGTTAAAATCAACTCGGGGCTGAAGCCAACGACCAACCGGGTAAAATATGTTCCACTCGTGCTTTTTCAAATAGCCCTGATCCCTCCAGGGTTGTATTTCGACGCGAAATGAAATGAAGCAAAATGATGCCCGAAATCAGGAGTGCAGAAAATGATCCGACGCACGGTGGAGCAAGTCAATGGGAGAGGTTGGACAAAATTTGGAAACTTTAAAAGCTTACAACTCCGTATCTACACAATTTTGAGGTTCTACAAGTGGTTTTTATAATTTTCACGTAAAATTTTAAAAAAGAGGCATCCTTAAAAATTTTATATTTGACGAAATTAACTTCAAAATTTGCAGTTTTAGTAAAAATATTTATGTCCGACCTTTGTGATTGATTCGATCCACTGCGTGGCGGTGGCTGCTGCCAATAATAGTAAACATTAGTCTGTCTAATTCCAGTGGCAATATCTACCGACATTTTGAGGGAAAAGTTATGAATTATTTAGTAAACAAAGCATCTTTAGTCGGGTGGTTATTCCCATCACCACACGGAGAAAAAAACTTCGTGCGTGGGACCCGAAGTTTAGGTCATATGTATGGATCTATGAAGTTTTCGGATTGAGCATCTGAACACTTTAGGTCCAGCTGCTGAGGTTTGGATCACACATCTGAAACTTCAGTTCTTACTCTGAAGTACTTCGGTTTTCACATCCGAAAGACTTCGGTTCTTACATCTGAAGTACTTCAGATGTAACTGAAGTTTCAGATGTGTGATCCAAACCGCAGCAGCTATACCTAAAGTGTTCAGATGCTCAACCCGAAAAATTCAGAGATCCATATTACCTAAACTTCGGGTCCCACGCACGAGGTTTTTTTCTCCGTGTAAGGGAGCGAAAACATACCCAAAAGTTAGGTATTTTTTTATGCAACTAGGCGACAAGGGCAGTGTGAGGTCGTTACGGGTCCGAGCGTGGCGGGGGGGCGTGGACGGTATAGCATCCGTTTAGAAGACACTGCTTTGAACTTTGGTCCGAGTGCTTGACTCTGCTCCGGCTTGTATGTAAATGTGTTTGGAGGGGCGACCGCGCTGCCGGCCGGCGNCCCCCCGAGCCGCCCGTTCCCTTGACCGGCTGTTTGTTCTGCTCCGTATGCAAAAATAAGGCCCGCACCGTGTGGGCCCCGACGCAAGCAATGAGATGTGGCGCGCGGCTGCATTGCCGAACTGCACTTCCACCCTAAGGAAAGTTTCTGATCGAATGGAGATGTTGCATGTGTGAGGAATTTGCGATTTGACTTTTGATTCTCATGTAAAAGTTCGTGAGAAACACGATGGTGACACTGGTTTTCTCTGAAATCAACTCCCAAGCTCAGAAAAAGCTCTCAAGTTGAAGCCAAAATGGAGGGGATATCCCATGCTATCTAGTCCACCTCTACATCAAGACGAACCTCCACGCGAAGATAGGGAGCAAATACATTAGCAGGGCTCCCACCTTATTTGGGGACTCTAAAACTGAAATCACGGCAACCCTGTCAATGTACTTGCTCCCTATCTTTGCATGGAGAGTTTGTCTTGATGTAGAGGTGGACTCTCAGGATAGTGTGGGATGTCCCTTCCATTTTGGCCTCAACTTGAGAACTTTTTTGAGCTTGGGAGTTAATTTCAGAGAAAACCAGCGGCACCATCGTGTTTCTCGCGAACTTTTACATTAGTCAAATCGCAAATTCCTCTCACATGCAACATCTCCATTTGAAGGTGCTTCATTTGAATATCGTTCCGATTTTTGTAAAAGTATTTTCGATTTTATACATACACATATGGACTGCATTTTGCAATTTGTAACTATAAATTCTGGCTAATTTGAAAAAAACATTATGTGCACAGGGCAACTAAAGGCGCATACGTTTTTTTTAAACCGGGCCAGAATTTATAGTTCCAAATTGCAAAATGCAGTCCATAAATGGAATCCGCTTTCATAGCGCTCTTTGGCGCTCTGTGACACCCATCCGCCGAAGTCCACTACCCTCCCAAAGCCCTTCAGGGAGTTGACACTCCCTCATTTCCTCTGAAACCCCCTGTAGCCACCCTTTCATTGGGCGTCCCCTTCGTTTCCTCCCCAGAGGAACCCAATCAAGCATCTTCTTCGGCAGCCTTTCCTCCGTTATCTTTTTCCTACCGGCCGTACGCACTGTCAAAAAACCAGAGTTTGTCAGAGGAAAATAGGCTTTTTTAATTTATTATTTTTTATTTTTTTTTTTTACTGTAAACGGGTTTAGAGAAACAAAGATCAGAAATTTGAATTACAAATGTGTGAAAAGTAAAGATGAACATTACGGCTAAAACGGCAGGCGGTCGGAACGAGGTTAAAATCAATTTCTCCGAAAGCCATTATTCATCGAGATTTTACCCACCCTTAGCTGGCTATCACAGCAGCCACACAAAACGGTCATATTTCAATATCATGATCACTGTAGACACCCTGCATCCATGGCAATTCACCACGACCACTCGAGGAAAAAACTCGTCGTTGAGAAAACGAAAGCTCCAACTTTAAAATGCTCCCCAGCCGCGTTTGACTCCCTTCGAGCCGTATCGCTAGAAAACCCTTAATTTATTTCCATTCATTCGTTCATTCAAGAGCGGAAGCACTTAGGTAGGCATATGACTAGCCTCGCGCCAACCGTACGCACGACATTCTTAATATATTGCTCCCGCGTAGAAAGTCCGTCCAGTCGGGGTTCCTCCCAGTGGCGTGGCGTGAATTGCGATACATCGATTGTTATGCCATTGAAACCTATGGTAAAGAATCGATTATTAAGGTGTTCGCTGCGAACACCCTGTTTATCGATCCTTTTCCATAGGTTTAAATGACATAAAAATCGATATATCGCAAAGCACGCCACGCCACTG
>NW_017566789.1:13577-30417 GCF_001854935.1 Bemisia tabaci
GGGGGGGGGGGGGGGGGGGGGGGGGGCACCGGAAGCCGATAGACGCTTTTGTCTACGGGGAAGGATAGGCGTCAAGTGGCTTGGAACTCGACTGCAAACACACACACCCGCGGCGCGGCCGGGAGCTGAAATTAAAGGCACTTCTCCCTCCCGGCATGCGCCGCTTCAGTTTCTCTCCCCCTCCCCCTCCCCGCCGCGATCCTAGATTGCCGGAAACCAATATTTATAACGCGACCTACTTAGCGGGGGCACCGAGTGGCTCTTAACATCACGGCTCCTATTCCGCGGGTCGGGCGCCAGGGTTGCAGGTTGCAGGTATCAAGGGAAAACGAGGGATGTTGGGCAATTATGAGTAATCTTGAATTTTCCAAATAATCCTGGCTCCGTATGCAAAAAATTTACATCTTTTGAAATGAGGAGAATTGAGAGAATGGATCTTTTGAATATGAGCGACTAGAACTGCAGTATTGCTGTTACGAAAAATGCAGTCCGTATGCATTATTGGTCTATGCAGATAGGAGATACAGTATTTGTCACTATAGAGTCTGTTGTGACTACCACATTCATACCACTTTACTTCAAACCACATTTTTTTTCAGTGTTTAGTTCCCCTTAGCAAGTTAACTGGGAAAATAAAGAAAAATTCAGGGAATGGGTCAATAAACCTTTTGTTCTTTATTTAATATTTTGAAAGTACCAGGTGAGAAGATTACGCGGTGATATATTGCATATTTTTGGAGCCAAAATCTCGTACAAGCCCGGTTTTGAAAAGTCCAGACTCGGACGAATTACAAACGCGCTGGAATGGTGGGAAAATTATAAAAATCATGTACAACGGCAATCATACCGCTATCTCCTCTGATATTTCACTCACGTTTGTTATAATTAACCGTATTCCAATGTGGAGTCGTTACTTGTCAACTACAGATAATATAGAAGATTCTTTGGTTCTGGAGGAATAGTTTCGACTTTCCTATTATTTCCTTACACGAATAGAAAAAAAATATTTGACGGAAGTCGTAGAAACCCGTTCTTGCATCTGATAGGTACCAGATAACATCATTCGGTGCGGCGTGAAACCGGAACGTTTTAGATTTCCGCTTTTTAAACTGTGTATTTCATGGTCTCTGGGTTATTTTTTCGCATTTTTGATGTGCGGATCTTGTTGTACGCGTCAGTTCCTTCAGATAAATGTTTTCGCAAGTTAAAATTCGTTTATTCTTCAGAGACCCATCGTAAGAGGTTACTAGACTTGGAACCCTGTGGCGTAAATGCTACCCTATGAGGATAAACATCCTCGAGGAAAGGCGCACAGTGGATCGAGTCCATTAGAGAGGTCGGAAATGCAATTCTTGATTAAAACTGCAAATTTTGATATTTGTTTTGTCATATTTTCAATTTAAGGGGTGGCTCTGGAAGAAAATTTCACGAGGAAACCAATAGAACTACTTTTAGAACCCCTAAGTTTTGTATGACCGAGTTATAAGTGTTAAAAGTTCCCAAATTTTGTCCGACCTCTCCTATTGACTCGATTAATTGGATTGAATTTTGCAAAAAGGAACCAGGAGAATTGCAATGTTGCTGAGATTGAGAAAATTCTTTTGTCTTGGAAGAAAAACCTGATTATCTATTAACAGTCTCTAATTTACTCGCTAAAGACTGTAAATTTAAGGCAAAAATTACAATGTAAATTTCATATTTTTTCATGGTTTCAGTAATTTCCTTGCAAAGGATGAAAACGCACACTCAAAATCATGATCATGGATCATGGATGATCATTGCATCATTGCAATTCTTCTGGTTCTTATTTGCAAAATGCAATCGGATTGTAAGGCGGCTGAGATTGGGGCGCGTGGTATGGCAACCCTGGTGTAGGGGCGGAAGGTGGTAAAGTGTCAGGTTTAACCGACGAGGGATTGAAGGGTCGACGATGCAGGTGTTAGGCGCGAGCGCCCGTCGAATGTCGATTTGCCCGTAATTTCCTGCAGCAAAATCAGAGCCCTTGCACCCTGCACCCTGCACCTGCACCCCCTGCAGCCCGCCGGCTCCGCCGCCTCCGCCGCCTCAAGAGGCAAAGAAACGGGTCGAGCCGCGCGAAATTTGCATCCATCGACCTTGAACTCCTGTCCGTGTCGCCCTTCCCGCAGATGTACCTGTGTTCTGATTCCATCGGATAATGGGTCAGTTCAGGGTTGCCACAGTCAGGGAATCCCGCGGAAACCGGGAAATGTCAGGGAAAACCTTGAAAATAATGTCAGGGAAAATGCCAGGGAAAAATTGATAAGCACCTTTATTTGCTTTCTAATATGGGTTTGACGTTTCGAACAACAAATTTTGCCAGAAAACTATTACATAGTCATGTTTTTTGGACCATCTGGCATATCTTCAATTGCCAGGGAATTTCACCAGAATGTTTCAGGGAAATCAGGGAATTGTCAGGAATTTTAAAAAGTCAGGGCAAAATGTATAAGCACCTTTAATTGCTTTCTAGAATGAGGTTGACGTTCCGAACATCAAATCTTGCCCAGACCTATTTCTAGTTATGCCTTTTTGACCATCTGGCATATCTTCAGTTGTCAGGGAATTTCACCATAATGTGTCAGGGAAATTAGGGAAATGTCAGAGAACTTCATTCTATAGATTCGGTGCATGGCAGCCAAATATTATCACCCACCGAAGAAGGGACATCATGCCTCGTTCATACGTGGAATACGGGGACTAAAAATCGGAAGCATCGGTACATCGTTGAGTACCGCAAATTTCAGTAATTTAAGCGGATCGCATACCGGGATCAGGGTGTTTACTTAAAATATTTGAAAATTCTGAGGAAATGCATGCATAACTTTCCTCAAAAATACATATTTTATCGAGGGAAATTTGGCAACTCTCGAATGTTCTTATGGGGTTCTTCCTTATCACGGTAGTATGCTTCGTCTTCATGTCCTTGCTCCGGGAAAATGTTGAAATCGTTGAGTCGCGCAAAATTCAGTAATTCAAGCGGATCGCATACCAGGACCAGGGTGTCTACTTAAAATATTTGAAAACTCCGAGGAAACACATGCATAACTTTCCTCAAAAATACAAATTTTATTTAGGGAAATTTGGCAACTCTAGAATGTTCTTATGGCGTTCTTCCTCATCACGGTAGTATGCTTCGTCTTCATGTCTTTGCTCCGAGAAATTGTTGAAATTTTGAGTATTCTCCGCTCGCAAGCAAGGATGTGTCAGCGGCGCGGCGGCGGGAAGGTTAAAGAAAAGGCCGGACAAGGCTCAAAGACGACCTCACTTCTATTCCACCCTTCCTCCAGTCGTCCCGTTCCGCGGGCTCTGAAATTCCCCTGGGGCTCGAGATTACCGGCGACGGGGCCCGCGCGCCCGGGACAAAAGCCGGTGGCACAAATCACTGCGCGTCTCCTCTCCGCGCGGTGCGATTGTTCCCGCACCGGAAACCGCGACGCACCGAAAGCGGATCAGGAGCCACTCGTGCGCCCCCCGCAATTGCCAAATCGCCCCCCGGGAGAATTATTCCGTTGTGGAACTACACAGGAAGAAAAACTCTGGCCCTTAAAGTCGTACTTACGGGCTATATATACACACTGTCCGCGTTTCGGGCTCAGAGGCCGAAAGTTCCGGGCGCAGCACCCGGAAAATCGAAGCTACGGCTCCGGCATCTTGTCCTCCGGGGAAAATTATTCCGTTGTGGAACTACACTGGAAGAAAAATTCCGGCCGTGGAAGTTGTACTTACGGCCTTTATGGACATATGGACCGTCCGCGTTCCGGGCTCAGAGGCCGCATGCTCCGGGCGTAGCACCCGGAAAAATCGAAGCTATGGCTCCGGCATCCTGCCTCCCGGGAAAAATTGTTCCGTTGTGGAACTACACTGGAAGAAAACTCCGGCCGTGAAAGTCGTACTTATGGGCTATATGGACGCACAGTCCACGTTTCGGGCTCAGAGGCCGTAAGTTTCGGGCGTAGCACCCGGAAAAATCGAAGCTACGGCTCCCGCACCCGGAATTTTCGGCCTTCGAGCCCGGAACGGACGATATGTCTATATAGCCCGTAACTTTTTTTTTTCAGTGTAGTCTGCCGTGATAGCGAAGAGAGTCGTAACTCTCAAATTTTCGAAATCGAAAGTCGTCTGCGGCCCGATTATTGAAACTATGTCAGCCCGACACGACAAGACATAGCCCTATCTTAACCATGCAATATATCGCAATTCGATGTCTAATCGGGCTGGTTTAAATTTCAATAATCGGCCCGCTGGTCTCTTTAAGATGGAATCACCGAAATAGCTGAAACACCAAATTCTTATTTGCTCGGAAACGAGACTTATGAGAGTGTCGTTAGTACGCAAAAAATGACGCAGTTTTGGACAGATCAGCCGTAATGTGCATTATTCCTCCAGAGATCCAATGAAAACAATGCTTTCGAGATTTAAAACAAAATTCCAAAAACCTTAACAGCGCAACCAACCTATTCTTATCCCGAAATCGGTGCACACAGCCAGCGTTGATTGCACTGATCTTATGCAGCTCGTCAGGCGGTCTGACAAGCGGCTCGACGTGCCGTCTAAATGCGCCTTAACAACCATCCATCATGAAAGACGGAGTGACCCTTTTGCCATGCGAATTTCAGCAAATCAGGTAAGGATTCCTGAAATACTTGCTCGCATCTCTTCGATCATTATCGTTCGTGCGGTCTATCGCTACATTTATCTTTTTAACAATCTGATGTTAGTTCAATTGTCAGGGAATTTAATTCTCCAATTCTTCGGCAACCCTGATATAATATCTTCATCGGTACTACTCCTCACCCCTAAGGATACGTTTTAATTGTTTCTTAATTCGCTGATATTTCGTCTGAAACCCGAAAAGTCAGGAATTAGCATTTTTGAAACCTTGTTAAACACTCAGTTGGAAAATTCTTGATAAGAATCCCCATTCGGCGCCTGGGTAGCATTCGGCACGTACCGAGATTTTCGGTTGAAATAAAACAAAAGGCGCCTCTCACGTCGCGTCGTTCCCGAGCAGGGGCTTTCGGCAGAAGGCATTTCCGCCAAAATAAACCGCAACAGGGACGATGTGAAATATCCCCGGTTTGGCGGTCGGTTTTGGCAGCTCCGCAAAGGAGCTTATTCCGCTTCTTCCTTCCCCGGGCTTTTTCGTTTCGTGTTTCCTCCGCGTTGTCTCATTAAATTTCACCAGTGGCGCGGCATGCTGTGCGATATATCGATTGATCTGCCATTTAGACCTATGGGAAAGGATCGATAAAAAGAGTCTACCTTAATAATCGATTCTTTACCACAGCTTCAAATGGGCAAATATCGATAATCGGTTATTCACGCCTCGTCACTGAATTTCACTAGCAATCAGCTTTCATGCACGCACCCGTGTGGGAGCCTGATTTCCGGCGCAAGATCTTATTTCATTTTAACTAGTTCCATTATCTTCCGCCTTCGTCGAGTATGTAATCTTTCGCTAATGAAGTACAGCAGGCTGATTATTGAAATTAAAGACAAAGCTGTGGACAAAAAAGACAGTGGAAAAACAAGAGGGGAATACGGGAAACAAGGCTGAAATACACAAATAATAGAACCGAGATGTTTCGACTCGAAACTGAGTCATTTTCAGTCGGAAACAATAAAAATTTTAAAAAAAACTATGAATAAACTAAGCCCTACATGGTGGTGGCCGGGATCTGAGAAAAAGAAGACATAGGTAGTGATGGAGTATGGAGCGATCCTATTGGTTGAAACGAGTGTTCTTACAGACTAAGGGGGAAAATGATGGACTAACTGCAGGGTCTCTTGTCGGTTGCAATTAGTTAGTCTATTAATTACCTCCTTTGTCCATTACAACCACCCGTTTCAACCAATAGGATCGCCACATACTCCATACGTCTTCTTTGTCTATAGATTTATCTATCAATTTCAATAATCAACCCACAGGCCTCCTTCCCAGACTTATGAATGGACCGGTTGACAAGGTGCGAATTCAAGGATAATGATACATGTTTCCCAATCAAATTTCACAGACACTGTTAAATATTTTGGAGTGGATATTCTGTGCCAGAGTCTATATAGCGCCCAAAACCCCCGAGGGATATGATTGCGGAGAGGAATCTATTCTCCTTACGGGGTGACTCATACTATCACGGAGTGGAATCTACTCTTATTGCGGAGTATTGTACGCTTTTATGGTGCTAAATTCTTTTCGCATTCATATCACTCGGGATTTCAAGGCGCCACGTATACTTCAGCACCGAAGATCTCCCCTCGATTTCTAAAGGTATGCAACACGATTTTTGTTCCAAAAATGACTCAATCTAGCTCCGTATTAAGATATTCAACCTAATTTGTTACGTAAATTCAAACCCTCTTTCATGAAAAAAAACGAAAGTCCACGTGAGATAAATCGCGCACTGAAGGGTGGTACAGTTACCCTACAGTCTCTACGTTATGGAAATGTAGCAACCTCAATTTCAGTTCTTTAGCTGAACTGTTGCCTATTACTAACACTTTAAATAACACAAGCTAGGGAAGAAACATTGTCAGATCAAAGGAAGTCTGCCAAGAGCGTTGTAGTGCAAGATTTGATTCAAGTAGACTATTGATTTTAATGTGCGGCGAGAATTCGAATTTCCCGAAACCAGTGTAATATAAAAACGTCAATACCTTATTTAGGAGTCAATTTCTGTCATTTTTGTTGCACAATTCGTCATCTATGTGAAATTTTGGTCAAGAAACATGTATTAGAATGCTTAAATTCGTAAAAAACATGTGTTGAGCGCGCCCGACAAGACTCATATCTCCGTAGGTCGCGGTCGGGCCGACATAAAACGCCTTCAATTGCGCGTGATACTGTGCAACACACCGAAGTTGATATAGTTGTATTCTTAGGTTGGAACCTAACTCGAGTAATTTGATCTGATAAACGAAGCACGCCAGCCTGTGAATTTCTGTATTTCAAGTCATCTCGTATATTTTATGCCCATTTTTGCCCGTGACAAAATTTCAAGCCCCAATTGATGTGAAAAGAAAGAATAAGCATTATTAATGTGAACAACGAAAGAGGTCCACCGTAAGGAAACCCTTATTCCGAACCTTTTTTTTTAGTTTGAGCGTGCCTGTTATTCAATGGGGGGAGAGGTCTACTTTTTGAGTGAAAACTCGAATTTCTAATAAAATTTTCAAAATTTCAAAATCCAAAATGGCGGACGTAGCCTAAATGAGTTTTTCATATTGTGTCAATACTTAAAATCAAGTTATGCATTTATTTTCTGTTCGGTTTTAAAATCAATTTATCCTCAGCTACCGTAAACCGTCATATGAGCGTACTCTTTGACACTGATGTGTTAACTCTGCTTGTTTTATATTTCTTAACAAAATGACTTGGCCGTCGGGAAAAGTTTTGTCGAGATTTTCAACTCAAGTATGACTTATCAAGTGGTGCGCCGGCATACTCAATTGAAATTTCACACTAGACTGGCTAATGAATTAACCAGACTCGTGTATGCGCAGTATTATAATTATCTTGATAGAGGAAAAACATTCTTAAAACTAAAGAATGATTCCAGTGCTAACCGAGGAGACAGTAGCGAATGAGGTTACCCAATTCAAATCGTTGCTGTTTCGAATTTAATACTTGCAATTCCCAACCAACTTTGCACAAAGAGGTGATTTGTGCCCCAAAAATGCCGCCAAATGAATCCTTTTAGGATCAAAGAGGCCCACAGTCACATTTTCTAACTTACCGAGAACCGCAAAGAAACTGTAACCTCCAGATAAAGCCTAAATTACAGAGTGATTAGGTCTAATTATTTCGAAAGTAAAATTCAATATTATTATGTGAATTAACTGGAGGGAAAAATTGATTTGTGGCTTTTTAATCCTAAATTTCTTCGTCATTATAACATGAATCGGCTCTTTCAATTTTTTTTTTTTTTTTTTTTAAATTTCACAGGATTTTTCCGGTATTAGGAACCCAAGATGAGTCAAGGACTAAGTCTTGGGCCCTTTTCTTGCCCTAACTCTGAATCATTAAAATTTTAGAAGATTAAATCTGAAAAATGATATTTTGATCATGGTATTTAAAATTAATTATAATTATATTATAGTAAGTATATTATAATTTTATAAAGGTGAACTCGAAGTAGAAATTGTGCAAGATTCTCCAATGATAATTTCCTCGCCGGGAAAATATTAGTCAAGTGGAGAGTGAGCCAAGGGCCAACGGTCTAGAACTCAAATCAAGTGTTTGACGGGTCCGAGGATCTTTGGAAACGGTCCAAAAAACTCTCACCGCAAGTCTGGAATAAATCGTTTGCCAAATTTCGTGTTAAAAAAGGATAATTCAAATTGAATCAAATCAAGAGTCCTATGTAGCACCTCGGCGCTAGAGTTTTTTGAGAATGACTGGTATTTTCAGATGTTTTTGAGGCCTTAAAATTCCGTTTTTCTGCTCGTCTTTTTGCAACGAGACGCATCGATGCCTCAACACCAAACTCCCAAAAGTTCCCTTTTTTTATTTTTTGGCGCTTCCTTCTTTCAAGGCTAGGCTCCCATCTTTACGAAGATACCGCTTTAAAATAAAATATATTTATAAGTGTTGAAACGCTGTGAGCTGGAGTTTGTGGTATCGCTGCCCGAAGTTACTCCCTCGGCTCGGTCCAACCTTATACAATCGTAACTTTCCGAGTTATGTCCGGTGGGCAGCCATGAGAAGCAGTCGCGGTTTTTGTACGAAACCAATTGTAAGAGCTCACAGTCGGAGCTGGAGTAGCCCACTCGTATGTAAGAGTTTTCCCCATGTAAGAGTTTCCCCCCTTTTTTATCCCTTTTTTTCAGCCTCTTCTCTCTAAACTGAATAAAATTCGGCCACAGTCTGAGCTTCCTGGATCAGTGGCGTGGCGTGTTTTGCGATATATCGATTGATCTGTCATTTAAACCTATGACAAAGGATCGATTAACAGGGTGTTCGGTGTTTTAACTCCTTAATAATCGATTCTTCACTATAGTTTCAAATGGGGATGTATCGATAATCGACCATTCACGCCTCGCCATTGATAACGATGAATAAGAGGAAAATCTGAGAATGGACCTCGCCCAAGCGTCTCATGACTCTCTTCGTCACGTATAAGGCAGTGGCGTAGCGTGTTTTGCGATATGTCGATTGATATGTCATTTATACCTACGTAAAAAGATCGATAAACAGGGTGTTCGCAATGAAGACCTTAATGATTGATTCTTTACTTCGGCTAAAAATGGGAGGTTATCGATAATCGATCATTCACGTCTTGCCACTAGTAGGAAGTAAATCCATCACGGACCCATTGAATTTGAGTAAGGAAGGTTTTCATATCTGTAAACGCCCATGGGAAGGGGGAAAAGGACCCTGTGTTTTTGGCAACTAGGACGGAAAAAATCAGGAATATTTACAGTGAGGACTGAAATTTTACTGCGAGTTGTTAGGAAAAACAACCGCTAGTTGTAATCTGTTGTTGTTATTATAGTTTGTGTACTGTTGATTGCATCCTCATGATGAGATTATAATTTTTATGAAAGTACTTTTTTGCGTGTACTTTAGTTGTATAAAAGCTTTGAAGATGGCCACCAGGTTGAACATAAAACTGAAGCTCAAATATCTCATTATAATGCCTGGTTTGCTCATCAAATTCTTTATGATAGGTGTTACAGCTTTATTATTTTTGGAAAAGATAAAATGCATGCTGTAATATCGCAGAAAATAAGTCGTGAGTAGTTTCGTTCATGAATTTTATGCCAGTAAAAGGTGCACGTAAAATTCCATATTTGAACTCGAAATTTTGGACTTTAAATGTAGATGGGCAAAAAAAAAAAATTATTTGTGCTCTCTGAAAAAATTTAGTTTTTAAAGTACAAATTTCAAACCGTTTTGGTTTCATTTTGGTTTAAAGTTTTTCGGTAGTTTTCGCGCCAAAATTTTGATTCTATGGTACGCTTACAATATTTCAGCTTTCAATTTTCTAGAGAATTCTTCCCGAAGACAATCGGAACCAAAGATTTCTTGCAGCTGAAGATACTCCAACGAAAATTTGCATTCACGAATTTGTTTCGGTTCAGACCGCGTTCGAAAGCGTTCTTATTTAACGTTATTTCTTTTTTATTCGGGCGCCGTCAACCACCAAAGTGAGTTATGCTTTCTCCCAAGTTATTAAAATGGTGCAATTTTTCATCATCTTGTTTACGAACAAAAAGTTTTCAAATTGAGATATTTTGAAAGTTTGCCGGGTCCCGTAAGAAAATAGTGGATGTTGAATCACACAAGGAAAGATTCTTTCAGAATACCCGAAAACTGAAAGACGGAACAGAATACGTAATTTTTTTCGGCTTTAATGAAATTGTAACTATATTTTAATTTTCTACTTTGATAGGGGAGTTTCATATTAGCCTTGAAATGTTTCTCGTCGTTTCGTCTTATTTTACTTCGATTCGTTAGCCTTCACTTAAAGTGGCATTAGACGGCCTGCTCGGATGTAATTAATTATAATGTAAATTTAAGCTCGGAACCTCAAATTTTTTATAAACACCAACAAACACAAATTAAATCGAAATGAGTGTGATATCATCAATTATTATCATCATGTCCGCGTATTTCGAACTTATGTTACATGAAACAAGGCCTAGGCACGCTGCAATAAAATTACCGATTTTTTCCATTTTTGCATTTTTTATTGCTTCCAATTTCTCCCAAACTCCTGAATGTAACTGCCTCTCTCCCAATTTCATCTCTTCGCTCGAAATTAATGCGCATTTCTTCATAGAGAGAGTCTCCTCTGTTGTACTTGAATGTTTAAGAATCGATTACCAGTCGCTTCGAAAAGTATAAGACCGAGTGAATCAAATCAGAAGCGACAATTTTAAAACTCCTTCATTTCTGGCGGGTATGCGATTTGAGCTACTTGGGAGTTAAAATATTTGTATCATCCACTCAGGTCTTTAACGAAACGAGTCGTTCTGCCGTGCGGAAGAAAATCACATTGCATGCTTTCAGAGTAAGTCCCCTTCAACATTGGTTCGAATACATGACGTGTTATGGACCGTTCTCATATCTATCTACACATTTCAATGTCCTAATTATTGCCTTTTTTAAAGTACATTCTCGTTCCTTCAAACACGATGAATACAATTTTCAATTAGAACAACGTACAAAAAACATTCAGTTTCTTTCAATAAAGTGGATTACATTTTGCAATAAGGAACCACTATTTCTGGCCCATTTTAGAAACAACATACATGCCATTGGTTTCTCCAGGCAGATATATGCTTTTATGAGAGAGCCAGAGATAGTGGTTCGTTATTGCAAAATTCAATCAAACTGATCGTCCTACTAGGGCAGAAAGAAAGCGGCGTTGCTTTCGTAGAGATTATTCGCTACATCATTTAATATGGCTTTAATGCTATGTATGAAGAGCCTGCGGCAATGCATGTGGATCTTTGCCCAAGCGGAAAAATTCGATTTTAACTCTTAAACCACCAAGTCATGCAGAACTTTTCTAACTTTATTTACCCATTCCCCTCGTTTTCATATCATTTCCTTTTTTATCCTCTTCTCGATCCCTTTTTACTCGACGACTGAGTAGAATAGGATCTGTGTCGACAGAAAAGAAGGAGAAAAAAGAGTTTTTGTTTGCCGCAGCTAACCTTTGATGGGGCTATTTCAATGCTATACTTTACCAAAATAATTAGTGTTACTCATCTAGTAGTTGATCTTCTACCCTATGTACCAATATACCATCGAATCTTGTAACTGAAATTCACAAAAAAATGAAATTACGGCCTTTTATAAGCTGGGCCTCCTGAACAAGTGGATCGCATTTAGCAAAAAGTACCCAGCGCGTTTACAGTGTTTTCTGGATCGTGCAACTTCATTTTTTCTTTTAAGAATACTTATTATAAGTACATTTGTACAGTATGAAAATTTGCACACTTATTTTCCTTTAAAATTAATAATTTTTTGGTGACAATAAACAACAACTATTTGCTATTCTAAGAGGTTTTGTGGATGATTATGAGGGAGCGACATTCTTACAACACTGTAATCGTGGTGGTTCCTTTTTGCTAAATGCAATCCAATTTCTCGCTACTTCATCCCTTCCTTAACCTCTCAGTTATCTGGGTCAAAGCCGGCCGTATCGTTGGTATAGAATACCAAACTTTATTTAGTGTTCCCCTGCCTCTCAAGACAACCAAAAAATCCTACAGATGCCAGAAAAACAACCGATAAGTAGTTTAATCTGAACTTCCTCAGCCTGCGCGTGCACATCATGCTGCTCGCAATCCGTAAAGTTGTTCATCCTCTTCGGACTTTAAACGAAAAATAATTCGTCACCTTGCGGCAAAAGTATCACAAGCGCCATGCGACGTTAAAAAATTTCCGCCTCATCTCTTTTTTTACAGAGAGATTGTTCAACGAAGCTGTCCGAAAATTTCACCGAATTTCCTTTTTGCTGCCGATAATGTTTAGTGTAATTTTCGAACAGATTCAACGAACAATTTCTCTGTAAAAAAAATAAAATGGCGGCGGAAATTTTGAAACGTCGCGTGGCGCTTGTAATACTTTGGCCGGAAGGTGACGAACCGAGGCCGTTCTTCGGAATGAAAATATGGGAAATTTCAAAGTTGGACGTGCTAATTACCGTTATTCAAGGATGGACGGTTAAATCCTCGGGAACTTCTTTCGTTTTAATTTTCATGACACCTGTTCGTTCGGTAAGTCGCTGCAGCTCCGCTTCCCTGAGCCTTTCAATTAATCTTCAATTTCTTGCGCCGCACAGCGGATGTAGTGAACGGAAGAGGTCGGACAAAATTTGGAAACTTTAAAAGCTTATAACTCCGTTTATACCAAACTTTGAGGTTCTAAAAGTGGTTCCATTGGTTTCCTCGTAAAATTTTCTACTAGGAGTATCCCTTAAAATTTAGAGTGTGACGGAATAAACACCAAAATTTGCAGTTTTAGTCAAAGATTTCATATCCGACCTTTCTGATTGACTTGATCCACTGTGCGGCGGTAACTAAGAAAAACTGTTCGCAGACGTGGAAAACTTGAAAAAACGTATTATATAGTACGCAGATTGCACGCTAAGGAGTGGATTTCAGACTTTTTTCAAATTCCCAACTTGATTTTTGTGCGATTTTAACCGTGAAGAGTATGTTTATTTGGACTGAGTTAAGCAGAAAGGAACCAACCCACATTTTGGAAAAAATTGAGTTATGAGTGTTTTTGAACTCAACCACTGCTCTACTATCTATCACCGAAAATTCAAAGTTTTTGTTGGAGCAAAATTTGCAGAAATTGAACTTGAAGTTTATCTTTTACATTGAGTCTTATGCAGGAGCCAAACTTTCAACCTCTTTTTCTCGGTTCGATCCTGATGTGGCTTGGTTCCTTTCGGTTTAACTCCTTCCATTTGGCTGTGTATTTCTTACGCGCAACAGACCCATTCTCTGCAAAATTGGAAGAAAAATATCCACAGGATTACCTAAAAAGTCGTACCTTATCAAAGGAAATTTGACAACGTTTGAAGGCTTGTTCGGCGTTCTTAGATTCTCTGATCGACTCGATCCACCGTGCGGCGCGGACACGGCAAATAGTCGCGAACGTCGGCGACCCGTGACGTCATTGACTCCGTGTTTAAAACTCGATGAAAAATTCATAAGTTCCGTGCGAAAGATTTAAAAGGGACGGCATGTAAATGAGACAAGAGCCCGCGGATCGCAGACCCCTGGACCCGGGAGCGGATGGTTTTCCGCCGAGCTGAAATTATTTTTTCTTGTGAAATTTACTTTAGCCGTTTTTCACCTGGCGGACGCGTCAAAGTACCGGGCCGCGTCTATTTGCTCCCGCTTTTTCTTCCCGCTCTGCCCGCCGCACAGTGGATCGAATCAATAGAAGAGGTCGGACAAAATTTGGAAACTTCAAACGCTTATAACTCCCACTGAAAAAAAAATATCGGTGTATTTACTAAGAAAAAGTTAAAATAACCAAAAATTCAGGGTTCTATTTGATCCCAGTTTTTTCTTGGTCAAAATTACCATTTATGAAATTGGTAATTTTACCAAGAATCTCGGTAAAATTATTGAAATTTCTCGGTAATTTTACTGGACCTTGGTAAAAACGCCAATTTTTTTTTGGGGCCTGTGGTAGAATTACCGAGACAAAATGGCAAAGTTACCGGGAATTGATTACCAATAAAAGTGGTATTCTTACTTGGAAAAAACAGTAAAAATACCGGTTTTTAGGTAAGTTTACCAGTCTGTCTTGGTAAAATTACCAATAATTGGTAAAAAAGTGAGATGGTAAAGGTACCAACGGACCTTGGTAAAAACGCCGGGAATTTTTTTTTCAGTGCCGTTTATACAAAACCTTGAGATTTTAAAAGTGGTTCCATTGGTTTCCTCGTGAAATTTTCTTCTATAAGCATCCCTTGAAATCCAAAATGTGACGAAAATGAACATCAACATTTGCAGTTTTAGTGAGAAATTCCATGTCCGATCTCTCCAATCAACTCGATCCACTGTGCGCCGCGCTGGTCCAACGCAAACGCGGTTTTCTGCGCCGCACAGTGATTCGAGTCGATCAGAAAGGTCGGACATGGAATTTTTTACCAAAACTGCAAATTTTGATGTTCATTTCCTCATATTTCAAATTATAAGGAGTGCCTCCAGGTGAAAATTTCACGAGAAAACGAATGGAACCCCTTTTAGAACTTCAAAGTTTTGTTCTAACAAAGTTATAAGCGTTTAAAGTTTCCGAATTTTTTCCGACTCCTACTATTGACTCAAGCCACTGAGCGCCGTGTTATTGGAGTTGGAGTTTCCGAATAAGGCGGCTGCAATCGTCTCTTGCGCACGCCGCAAAAATTAATATCAACGCCTTTTTTTCCTCGCCTGTCCTCGTTTCTGTATTTTTTTCCTCGGAAATCTTCATTCTTTTAGCCGTTCTTCATTCGTTCAGCTAGGGTTAGACATTTTGCAATAAGGAGCCACAATTTCTGGCTCATTTTAGAAACAACATATATGTCATTGGTTTTCCTATGCAGAAAGGTGTTTTTATTGAACAGCCAGAGATGGTGAGTGGTTCCTTATCGTAACATGTACTCCAGTTATAGTTACTTTATTACAAATCGAATGTCTTTATCCTCGCAGGAAGGCCCACACTAATAGAAATATCTGTGTTCTCGTGTTTCTTTTGGTTAATATAGGAAGTGAAACAAATCAACACCAATTTCGGGTTGATTTCGGGTCAGTTTGCGGCAAATTCAGCGCAGAAAACGATGGAGTGACTGAGAAAATGCATTCCTCCAGACGTTGCCAAACCTTTCCTGATAGAAATCGATTTTTCTTGCGAATCAATGGATACCATTCATGTTGCATGTGTGAGGAATTTGCGATTTGACTGTTGATTCTTAGGTGAAAGTTCGCGAGAAACACGATGGTGCCACTGGTTTTCTCTGAAATCAGCTCCTGAGCTCAAAAAAAGCTCTCAAGTTGAGGCCGAAATTGAGGGGTTATCTCACACTGTCCTGAGAGTCTCCCTCTACATCAAGACTAACTCTCCATGCAAAGATAGGGAGAAAACACATTGACAGGGCCACTTTATTTGGGGACTCTAAAACTGAAAACACGGCATCCCTGTTAATGTATTTGTTCCTTATCTTCGCATGGAGAGTTTGTCGCTTGATGTAGAGGTGGACTCTCAGGATAGCAAGGGATATCCCCTCCACGGAAAAAACAAGACTAGTGTTGAGCACTACTGGCCGTTTAGTGGGGAGTAGTTGAGGGGTGGCGTCTAAGCGCTGTACAGCTCAACACCGGAAGGCAGTACAGGTGGGCACTGAACATGAGTAGTGCTAATCAGATGCCGCGAGACGTAGTTGCGCTTAACAGGTGTAAATTCACCCTCGAGTCGTCGGAGTCATGATAGCCTGGTGGTAACGCGCTGGTCTTCCACCGGCGCAACCTGAGTTCGATCCCAGGCGGAGGCGTTTCATATTTTACGCTCGCTCCAAAGTCACTTTAGGGCTTGACACTACTTCTTCCTTAGTGACCCAGCCTCGAGCTGTTTAGTGCCCAGCACTCCTCTGACTTGCTGGCTCCATTTGACCTAACCCTCGTTAGTGCCCAGCACTAACATGTAGGTCCCAACCCTAAACTCGTTTTTTCCGTGTCCATTTTGGCCTCAACTCGAGAGCTTTTTTTGAGCTTGGGAGATGATTTCAGAGAAAACCAGTGGCACCACCGTGTTTCTCGCGAACTTTTACGTAAGAATTAATAGTCAAATCGCAAATGCAACATCTCCATTTCACGTGAAAAAAAAAAACTCATATCTTTCTTCAAAACGAAACGTTTCATCGGAAGAAATTTGACAACATCCGAATGTTCATACGGCGTTTCCCTCTAGCGCGGCAAAATACAAGGACTACAGTGGCGAAGCGTGAACGATCGATTATCGATTTTTCCCCATTTGAAGCTATGGTAAAGAATCGATTATTAGGGTGTTTGTATCGAACACCCTATTTATCGATCCTTTTCCATAAGTTTAAATGACAGCTCAATCGATATCTCGCAAAGCACGCCACGCCACCGAAGTACTAGGCAGCCGGGCAAAGAAGCAACGTAAACAGATTTAACTGAGCAGTCGAATCATCGGGCGGGGGGCGAGGGGGGTTGGAGATGCGAGAGAAGGGGGTTTGAGGTGCAGGAGGGGGGTGCATCGTTACAGGTTAACACAGTCGGGGATGATGTACCTCGTTCCGCTACAATGCTGTCGAATCGCGAAAGACGGGGGCCAGGGTGTCTG
>NW_017566789.1:30469-111857 GCF_001854935.1 Bemisia tabaci
TGGGGGGAGGGGGGTTAAGGGGGGGAGGGTTAGCAGGGACGACCGGACGGACAAAGAAGGCTGTGCGGACGTGCCTGGAATTTTGCAGCGGATCCCGGAATCCGAACCGGCGGCAAAGGAGGTTAGCAGGGACTCTGCTCACTTAGCGCCGATCGCGGCGCGTTTTAGCTCCGTCTTGAAAAGAGGTCGCCTCGTCGGTCACCGAAGGGTAAATACAAGGGTTTTCTGCCATAAAAATTTCGTAAAAAACGCCAAAAACTCCCAGAAATTGTGAAAATTTGCTATAAAATCTAGATAACGTGAAAACGGACAGCTGAAATTTGGATTTTCCAAAATAGCGAAGAGAGCCGTGGCTCTTATATTATAGAAATGAAATTTTCTTCAACATTTCCACACAGGGAAAAACAGTCGCTTGGATCTAGAGTCCAGACTCTTAAAAACATTTACCAAAAAAAAAATACTCTTGATTCAATCGGATTCTTTGTTTGAATCAAAGGGAAATCCGCTAAATCAAGAGGCTCGGCTCTATGACTCAAGGAAAAGTCGGATTGAATCAAGAGTATTTTTTCTTGTCAATGTTTTTTTAAGAGTCTAGACTCTAGAATAAAGAGACTGTTTTTTCCAATCTGTACCGCGCCATTTGTTTTTTTACAGAGAAGATCGTTCAACGAAGTTGTTCACAAATTTTCACTGAATTTTATCAGCAGTACAAAGAAAGTTCAGAGAAATGTCTGAACAGCTCCGTTGAACAATTTCCTTTGTAAAAAAATAAAATGTCGGTGGAAATTTTGAAACGTCGCATGGTACTTGTGACACTTTGGCCTGAAGGTGACGAAATGGAGTCCAGCTGGTCATTACTTCGTAAAATGTCATTTACGACTCACAAATTGTGCATCAGGGTGCATGCAGGCTATTACCGATCCATGAACGAACGAATTACTCGAAAGCTGGTTGTCCCGGCGAAAAATACTCTTGAGTAATTGAAAAATTATACGAAATGTGAAGTACATCCGCGAGGAACGCATCCGTCATGGACGATGTGCGCACCGGGACATACGGGCTAAAAGTTGGCATTTATCTTCGGAACTGGGATGGCAAAAATGCTCACGCTCTTCTGAGAACTTTGAAGCATGGTTGCCACGTGGGGAAAGATTATTGGAATTGAATCCAAGGGATGAGTTCTTTCACATGTGATTGATTTCGAAACTCAAGTGGCTACGTCGAGGAGGAATCAACTTGGCACACGGTACAGCACTAAGGCCAAAGCTCTACCTGAGGACAAAAACGAAAACTAAAAATATAAAAAAAAGAGAAAAAAACAGACTATCTTCTTGTTTTTCATTTTGGAAGATGAGTCAAAGAAGAGAAAAGGATTCTAACAACCTTCCGTCCGTTTTTCACATGTGATGATGGCTTTTCAGTAAAACTCTCTAGTTATCGTGGGTTTAATTGAACGAGAAATGTTTTCACGTGACGAGTCAGAAGAAACGCCCTTTAGACTACGATATCTGATACGCCCCGGTGAAAAAAAGAGAATGTAAAGGTGCGATTTGAATTGATTGAATCATTCAGCTTTTCTAAATAGATCGTGGCGAAATCGTAATCAAGATTGCAATATATGCGCCTGAGATTTTGTTAGTCTTAAGTGAAGACCTCAATTACTTTTCACACTGATAGCTCACCGCAAAATAGTGTTAAATGAGTGAACTTACTTGCGATCTCACATTTGAATTTAGTGATCTTGTATATAGAAGCCTCTAACTTCAGATATGAAACGTCTATCGAAGTGCATCGATTAATCACTTTGAAGTTATCTAATAATATGTTTTATTTCGTCTGTTGCAGGTGAGTTAAATTATTTCACGTGGACTCTTATTGACAGTTTATTGACTGGTAAGTGATAGCCATGTACAGAGTATTTCTGAATTTTGAGGATTTCGAGTTATATTTGTTTTACGACTCAACTTTGCACACTAAGTCATGTAGACCCAATCTGCTGTTTACGTCTGCTCCAATCAGTTAGCCTTCAAATACACGGTTAGGCAATTTAAGCGACTCAAGAGCACGAATAGTTGCCGGTGCCGGTTTAGTTCCATTCTTCTGCTGGCCCATTTGCACTCAGATCTTTATCTTTAGAAATCTGATTCAATTTTTGTTTTAAGAGCCTTTACTTTGTTTTGAGTGAATACCCGATAAACTTGCCATTACGTAAATTAACTAGTGACATTGTTCAGTTTGCATAAAGATTTATATTAAGCAAGATTCAGTTTGATGCATAATGCGCCTGTAGAGCGTGCATTTGTCTGTACTGATACTACTCCTCTTTTCTGTTTTCCCCCTCTTTCATCTCAACAGTTGATTTGCATAACTTTTGACACCGTCATATTTTGCGAATGGTTATGTTCGAGTAATTTTTAGATTAAAATTGCCATTCCATGGAAGAACAGTACGGACATCTCTTCCGTCCGATGAATGCAGTCTGTGTATGAAATTTGGAACTCAATCGAGACTGAAACACGACCGTGCTAAAAAGCCAGATTTTTTATTTTTTTTCCATTTTCCAAAAATTTTAAAAAAAAATAGAACAATCTAACTTTTTATCATGACACTGATAAACGTAAAAACGTTTAACTAACCGTATGCGAAAGAAATCGTATTTGGAATGCTGCAAGGTTTTTTCCTCAAAAATACTATTTTTTTTAGGAAGCAAGGTGGTGAAATGATGCTGGGTTTACACCATTTTGCGGAGCAAACAAAGCCAAACACACTGTTCGGGCCATTTCTCAGTGTTGTTTCTCGTTTCATAGGAAAGTTATGAATATTTTCCTACAATTTTCAGACACTACAGACAAAATTGCGAATAAAATTCTCTAAACAATTAGAACAAAAATATATTGAAGTTTCCCTAGAGAATAGTGTTTCATAAAAGAAAGTTTACAGCATTCTTCCTCAGTCTGATAACTCTATCCTTCATCGTTAACCTGCACGTTTAGCGTGCTCTCACGGGAAAAATTGGGCCCCGAAATGAGCTGCTTTGGTAAAACTTTCGAGTGTTGGTGGTTATGAAATAGTAGTTCGGGAAGGTAATTCCAGGCCGGCTCTGTAAGTTCGAAGCATCTCGCATTTTGTTCAGGGTCCCCCGGAGCGCATTCCCGTGATTGTTCCGGCTCAATTAGCAGACCCAGGATAGGCCAATAGGCCATTAAACGCAAATCGCTGATATGGTGGCGCGGCCGTGGTGCAGTGCGGAACTAGTCGCCGCGCTGCGCCGTATATGCAAACCACACTGACATTTATTAATGCTCTTGACAGGTTGTTCAACTCAAGACGGAGACCTAGACTTGCTGTTGTCAAATTTTAGCAGAAGCTGCATTTCTTGTTGCTCAATTTCCTCTCTCGTTTTATATTTGGACTACAGTTAGCAGTTGAACCTGTTTTCCAAATCACGGAATCAGAAAAATTGCGAATGCGAGAAAAACAGGAAAAACCACGTTCTATTCGCTTTGTTGACAATCTTCGAATTCCACAAAATGTATGTTATTCTATAAGGCTATTTTGAAATTAGACATGATTGATTGTACCAGATAAAACAAAGAAAGAACAACCCCTCTACCACCAAAATAGAGATTGGCGCTTATGTGATTAGGAAAATAATCGGTTCAATTAGGAACTAAGATTTCTGGCTCATTTCAGGAATAGCATATGTCCCATTAGTATCCCTTAGCAGATAAGTGCTTTTATGTACGAGCTGCAAATTTTTGTCCCTTTTTGCAAAATGTAGTCCATTTTTAACAGAGAACTAATTGGAAGTATTCAACCGGAATGGGCCTAACCACATCAGATGCTTCCCAATTTTTCCTCCAATTTTTTCCGATGCTTTAAATTTTAAATAGAAAACCAAGCAACGCTGGAACATGCAATTTTTTGGGTATGTTATAATCTTAATTATCTTAATAATGTAGGGTCAATCACGCAAAATTTATAATAGCTCAGCTCTGTGGAAAAAAATAAAACCTGAAAGAAACGTAAGCAACGTCGAATTCAGTCTGGCTACTTACTTCCGGTTTAATCTCTTCAAGTTACGTACCGCCTTGAACCATTTTCATTCATTTTGTCTGTTATAAACACAATTTACTCACAAAATTTTAAGGCAGGACGCTCCTTGGGTTTCTTTGAAAAAAGTAAAACACAAAAGAGCAAGGTAGGCTGAGATTGATAATGGCAGGCTGAATTTATGTATATGCTTCCCAAGTTAGTTATTTTCTAGGCAAGAGAATACATAAGCTTGTCAACAATGTAAACAATCCTCGATCAACTTTTTTTTCACCAGGAAACTATTTGACGTCTTGAAATTTCAATTTCATTGATTTCCGGCTAAACGCAAAAATCACGAGTTCACGGCTTCACGCCTCGCGCCTTCAATTTAGCAGATGCAACACGGACATCCATCAAGCGCGAATAGTTGTATCTCTGCGCCGTCATCAATGCGCGTCCTGTCCTTGTCTCCATTTAATTTCGATATTGTGATTGTTTCCGTTTTGTCTTATTTGTAGTGGTGCTTCGAAGGCACGTAAGCATACAGCAGGACATGGGAAAGACCGCTAGTCCGGCCTCCGTTTTTAACTTCTCCACCGAATCTGAGCGACATCTACCATCGGCAGAATTTTGCGATTTCACGCCTCGCGGGTTGCGTTATCGCGCCTTCAATTTTGATCATGCATTCATTCATTGAGCACGGATAGTTGGACCGCGTTAAACAGAAAGGAACCAAGCCACATCAGCTATTGCCAAATTTAATCGGGCAATTCAATTTTTTACATGAAAACGGTTGTGCGGATTTTGTGCAAATTTCTATGAATTTTCTCCATAATACAAAGAAAATTCCTTAAAATTTTCAAAGGAATCCACACAAACGTTCTCTCGTAAAAAATCAAATTCCCCTGTTAAATTTGGCAATAGCTGATGCGGCTTGGTTCCTTTCTGTTCAACGCGGTCCAGTTGTATCTCTGCGCCGTCATCAATACACGACCTTTCCTCTGCTCTATTCCCATTATGCGTTATATTTCCGCTTCGAATAATTAAACTTTTTGAATGAATTTCGCTACCTAGAATGGAATATCGCTCCTTTGCTTCAGAAACGACGAATAGTATTCCATACTCAACAATTTTATTTCTCTTCACTAATCGACTTTGTTATAGAGAAAATTAACGCATTCCTGTCACTAATTCGAGAGTAATTTCAAAATCCTCAATAAGTCAGAAATCACAGTTTAACAGGAATTGGTTCAAATTTTAAAATCAAAGAAATTAAAAACAAGTTGGTTTTTGCAATCGCTAGCGATNAATTTTAGCAATCAACACAACTTGACGTAGAGACATGATTGGCTAAAAAATACAACGGTTTTTGATACATCGGAAAATCAACCAAAAATCGGAGACTGGGCGAAACGCTCAAGGTCGCAGAGGTATAGGGAATCCCATAGCGAAAGCAACGGAACGATTCTAATATCATGGGGAACTCCGTTCCCATGACAAAACAACCCCTCTACCTCCAAAATAGAGATTTAAGTGATTAGGAAAATAATCGGTTCAGTTAGGAACTACAATTTTTAGCTCATTTCGGAAACAGCATTTGTGCCATTTGTATCCCTAAGCAGATAGGTGTTTTTATGTATAAGCTGCAAATGTTAGTCCCTTTTTGCAAAATGTAGTCCATTTTTAACAGAGAACTAATTGGAAGTATTCAACCGGAATGGGCCTAACCACATCAGATGCTTCCCAATTTTCCCCAATTTTTCTGATGCTTTAAATTTTAAACAGAAAACCAAGCAACGCTGGAACATGCAATTTTTTGGGTATGTTATAATCTTAATAATGTAGGGTTAATCACGCAAAATTTATAATGGCTCAGCTCTCTGGAAAAAAATAAAACCTGAAAAAAACGTAAGCAACGTCGAATTCAGTCCGGCTACTTACTTCGGTTTAATCTCTTCAAGTTATACGTACCGCCTTGAACCATTTCCATTCATTTTGTCTGTTATAATTACAATTTACTCACAAAAGTTTCAGGCAGGACGCTCCTTGGGTTTTGAAATAAGTAAAACACAAAAGAGCAAGATAGGCTGAGATTGATAGGGGCAGGTTGAATTTATGTATGTTTCCCATATTCGTTATTTTCTAGGCAAAATAATACATAACGACGGTGAAACTACCAAACCACGTATCTCGGTTTGCGACGTCGCAGACTTCCTGTCATACTTTATTTTTTAAATGAAAAACTACTTAACATCCAGTCTTGAAAATTTCTGTGATTTCTCCTCTTTGTGCGGAGAAAATTCCGTGAAAATTTCAAGGAATGATATTGATTTGGTCTACTTCTAAAAAATAAAATGTGAGCGTAGATTTTTAAACACCGCAAACGAGATACGAGGTTTGGTAGTTTCACCGTCGATAAGCTTGTCAACAATGTAAACAATCCTCGAGCAACTTTTTTTTCACCAGGAAACTATTTGACGTCTTGAAATTTCAATTTCACTGATTTCCGGCTAAACGCAAACATCACGAGTTCACGGTTTCACGCCTCGCGCCATCGCGCCTTCAATTTAGCAGATGCAACACGGACATCCATCAACCGCGAATAGTTGTATCTCTGCGCCGTCATCAATGCGCGTCCTGTCCTTTTCTCCATTTAATTTCGATATTGTGATTGTTTCCGTTTTGTCTTATTCGTAGTGGTGCTTCGAGGGCACGTAAGCATACAGCAGGAGATGGGAAAGACCTAGCCCGGCCTACGTTTTTAACTTCTCCACCGAATCTGAGCGACATCTATCATCGGCAGAATCTTGCGATTTCACGCCTCGTGGGTTGCGTTATCGCGCCTTCAATTTTGATTATGCATTCATTCATCAAACACGGATAGTTGGACCGCATTAAACAGAAATGAACCAAGCCACATCAGCTATTGCCAAATTTAATCGGGCAATTCAATTTTTTACACGAAAACGGGTTTGCGGGTTTTTTTGCAAATTTCTATGAATTTTCTCCATAATATAAAGCAAATTCCTTAAAATTTTCAAAGGAATCCGCACAAACGTTCTCTCGTAAAAAATCAAATTCCCCTGTTAAATTTGGCAATAGCTTATGTGGCTTGGTTCCTTTCTGTTTAACGCGGTCCAGTTGTATCTCTGCGGCGTCATCAATACACGTCCCTTCAGTTTGCTCTATTCCCATTATGCGTTGATTTCCGTTTCGAATAATTAAACTTTTTGAATGAATTTCGCTACCTTGGAATGGAATATCGCTCCTTTGCTTCAGAAACGACGAAAAGTATTCCATACTCAACAATTTTATTTCTCTTCACTAATCGACTTTGTTATAGAGAAAATTAACGCATTCCTGTCACTAATTCGAGAGTAATTTCAAAATCCTAAATAAGTCAGAAATCACAGTTTAACAGGAATTGGCTCCAATTTTAAAATTAAAGAAATTAAAACAAATTTTGACCCGTCAAAAAACGATTCTATCTGTGCTCTGCAATGAAATGTTTGGGAGTTTTCAATTCAAAATCCTCGAAATGTCAGGTGGGCCAACTTTTCGCCGAACATTCCGGGCGCACGGGATCCACTCATACTAAAAGCTCAGCCCTCAATGCTGTTATCAACGATTTTATTTTTCTTTACTAATCGACTTTGTTATAGAGAAAATCAAGGCATTCCCATCACTAATTCGAAAGTAATTTCAAAATCAAATAAATCAGAAATCACAGTTCAACAGGAATTGGTTCAAATTTTAATATTAAAAAATAAAAAAAATTTCTCTCGCTTTAAAAACGAGTTTATGCCCTACACTGTAATGTTAGAGAGTTTTTAATTCAAAATCCTCGAAATGTCAGGTGAGCCAACTTTTCGCCGAACATTCCGGCAACACCGGATACACTCATACTAAAAGCTCGGCCCTCAATGCTGCCATTCCGGTAGCCGCCGCAGTAAATCGCCGCGGTACCGAGCAAAAACCTCACAAACGCAACGAATCCCGTTTGTCGATACGCGGTTTTTCCTGCGGTGGCAATTTCAGGCGGGATCTGGTGGCGCGCTTGTTATAAATGCCGCGGCATTGAAGCTGCCCCTTCAAGTCAGGTGGGGTCTTCAACGGGCCTTCAAAAGACCCGAGTCCGGGCGATGGACCCGTAAAAGTCCGTTAATTGGGGTTCCTCTCGAGCCCGGACAAAGAATCCGGGTACTCGAGTGGCCGCCGCGAGAGAGCGTTGCGTGTTTACGCCCCGAAATGAGGCGTCAGGACCTACACACCACCACTTTTTGGTATGCGATCTATTACTCAGTTCGTGACGCCTCGGACAAATCGTCGCCTACCTGACGTAAAGGGCGTATCTACACTCTGCAATGAACCCTGTCTGCCATACTATTCAATGCTTTTCCGGGCTCATATCAATGCGAGGGGCTTGGAGGACAAGGCGGATAAGTGCATGGTGTGGAGATTTCGCTGATGTTTTCAGAACAGGTAGTGCACCAGCTGAGACTCAAAAAGAGCACTTCTTCCTGAAATGCACTCCAGCAGAACTAGTCTAACCGGACCGAGGCTTTCAACCCTCCCTCTAAGATCAAAACACGGTGTTTCTATGCAACGAGTAGAGGATTGACCATCCTTTCCGTTACAGTTCGATAAAATGAAGTTTGACCCTCTGCGAACTAACGCGATTCAATTTAGTTTCCCAGTGCGGATCGACTTTAATGTTTCAAAGAGCGAAATTGAAGCGTCTGGGCCTCACCCGAAACCACTTCAAACCAAGAACCAGCCCGTGGTACTTCGTGCTCATTTGCGCGTCGCGCGACGAGACGCCTTTTATACGGGGTCTCTTAAACTTAAAGCCCAGGGAGCAAGTGATTTTTTTATAGATCAAAATACGATTTTTTTCCTCAATAATTTTATTTATTTTTTTTAAGAAGAAAAAAAAAGTCCCTCGTTGAAACGACGACTCTTCCTAAATTTCATAGGGGATCATCGATTTTTCCTGAATCGTAACAGCGATTATAGCAATGGACCTAAATCAGTGAACCATACCTCCGGAGGGCCCAACAAATTTTGTAGTTAGGAGCTACAAATTGTGGCTTAGCTTAGAAACAACATATGTACCATCAGTTTCCCCATGCACATTATTGTTTTTACGGATGAGCCAGACATCAAAGTTCCAAACTGCAAAATGTGGTTTATATTATCCAGCTAAGTAACTAGGTGGTAGCGTGGTGCTGAGTCCACACTATTTTGGGGAAAAATAAGGCCAGAAGTTCAAACATTTCAATTTCAGCCAAAATTTTGAGCTCTAATAAGTATCAGCGCAAGACCGGGGGGAGGAGGAGGTGATGGAGCTTAATAGAGCTAAAAATTTCGACTCATTTGAAATTTTTGAACTTTTTAACTTGTTTGCCCCGCAAAATAGTGTGGACCCAGCACTATTATAACTCCTTGTTTTATTAAGTTCGAGCTACGTTTCTTAGTTTGTTTTCTTTTCTTGTTTATGTCGAAGACAATTAGTCAAATCAGGCATTTTATCAAATGCCTAGGCCAGTATAGTCACAGTTTACGGAATTCTGTAATTTTATGGTGAGGAGTTATGGGTTTTCAATATTTTGGGAAGGATAACTCTTCAAATCCGCGAACACTCCTTGCTCTTTCCTTTTTACATGTCCAGTACATTCAAATGTTAAAATTTTAATAATTCTAAGTTTCATGACGTCAAGTCTTCAGAAGTTCTAAGATTACACAAATCGGACGTTTTTTGTAATCTTTGATCAACCCATTCCCAAATTCCTACCTCTATTCCCTCTCTCAATGCATTTGTTCCTAGCCGTATCCTAATTCCCAGGTCCATTCCAGTTTATAATCTTTGCAATCGGTGAAAATGCAATCTTTATTCCCGTTTGTGACACTGTGAAGGCCTAAAATACGGGAGCTAATTAGAAATGGATTCGCACTGTCCATACTCTTAGTATAAAGGAACTCTAGCTGGATACAGGAGCCGAGCTAGCGTTATGGGCTACGTTCGCCATCTTGGATGTAAAAACGCTCGGCAGTCAGAAAGTTTCAATTTTTGAAAAACTTTTCAAAAGTTTCAATTTGATGAGTTTCCTTTTGAAAAACCACGTAAAAAGTACTTCTGGAACTTGGGAGCAGATTTTGTCTTTGCTGTTATCAAACAGGAGCTAAAATAGCATTTTAGGCTAAGTCCGCCATCTTGGATTTTTGAATTTGGGAAATTGGCCTAAAGATTTGAGTTCCTCGTTCAAAAATACTCGCTACTATCAAGTTTCATGAAAATCAATTGAACAGGAGCCGAGATATCATTCACCTACCAAACCTACAAAGAGACAAGAATTCGCGGAGGACTTCAAGAAAAACAATTTGATGCGTATTCTTGCACCAAATAATGCAAACAGAGTGATTACGGCAAATTTTGTTTTTGCTGTGATTGAATAAGTCCGAATTTCACAATCCTGCTCGGTCAAAAAGCTGGAGAACCGGTCGGAACAGTCAGGTTGGGTTTAGTTAGGTCACGCAACTAAACTAACTTCGCGGATATGCTGGAAGTATCACTCCATTTGAAGGCGCTTCAATCTTCAACTTGTACACAGTATGTCTACAGCTTCGATCAATAAAACTTGAGCGTCTCGCGTTTTCTGGATGATCCTCGTTTGGTGCTTTGCTGTGAATTCTCACTCTCTTCTCGTTTTGCATATACACGTCGAAGGGCATTTTTTATCAAATGCCTAGGCCGGTAGTCAAATTTTGAAAGTTTACGGAATTCTGTTTTATGGCGAGGACTTCATAGGATTTCAATATTTTGGGAAGAATAACTCTTCAAATCTGCGAACTCTGCTTTTTCCTTCCTTTTTACATGCCTTTTGTACACTTAAATGTTAAAATCTTAAACATTTTATGTTTCATGACGTGCTGAAAATTTCATGATAAACGTGCATTCAGGATCTTAAAATCGTTTAAAATACTATTGTATGCTGCATTTTTTTATGGAGAATTCTTTCTTACAGGAGCAACAGTTTGTCTAAAATTAGGGTAAAAAATCACACTTTCAAACTAAGTAAGAATATTTGACTATATGCCGAGGCATTTAACAAAATGCCTGATTTGACTATTTGCCTTCGACATATGAGGACTTATCTGTAACAATAGCGGATGTGAAAAATTACCTCTTCGAAACACGCTTAAAAAACTGTTTTGTTCACACACAAATTTAATATGTTTGGCTCTGGCATAATGTACAGATCTCGAAGATCACATCTCAAGTATTTTCTCAAAATTTTCTCGATACCAAAACAGTTTTTTCAATGTGTTTCGAAAAGGTAATTTTTCCACATCCGCTATTGTTACAGATAAGTCCTCATATACAGATTACTCATATTAAGATTATTGTACATTTTTTTCTCCGTGAGTCTGGTCGTTTAACCCCGGAATACCCTGTATTTCAAAACGGTTACCCGTCGGCAAGGCGAATTATTTAACTATTTGCCTAGGCATTTAACAAAATGCCTGATTAATGTAAGATTATCGTACTTCTTTTCTCAGTGAGTCTGGTCGTTTAACCTCAGAACACCCTGTATTTCAAAACGGTTACTCGTCGGCAAGTCGAATATTGGGTTAGACTCTTACCTTTAAACGCCCCGAGGAAAGGGCGATCAAGATATCATTTTCAATCTCGGCGAGTGACTTTAAAACCTCGGATCGGGGAGGAGGAAGCGTTATTAAAGCCGCCGCCACCGGAGATTGACTACGGGAGAAGGAGTTGCGAGATCGAGCGATAGATGGCGCGAGACGCGATTTTTTCCCGCGATCCCGCGCTATCGAATCGCAACCTGCGCGCCGCCGCTGCCTGTTGAATGGCTCAAACGATAAAATTGAACGAGCTACAAGCACCTAGCTATCGGAAGTAATCTTCGTTCTTTTTCTCCTCTGTCGCGTCGTTTTCATTATCGCTTCCCTTCGCGTTTGGTCGTATTTTGAATGTTGTTCGAAGGAGTTTTCGGTTTTGCTCAGCAAGTTCCGCACTTCGTGAGAGGAGTTTCAGTCTCGTGTTGCATTGCTGGGTTCGTGATGCCATGAAAGGTTCCTAAACATTCCTGCGGGCCGATTATTGAAACTGATAGACAAAGCGATAGACAAAGAAGACATAGGGAGTATAGAGCGATCCTATTGGTTGATATGGTTGGTTCTTATAGACTAAGGAAGAAAATGATGGACTAACTGTCGGGTCTTTGGTGGGTTGCCGTTAGTTAGTCCATTACCTACCTCCTATGTCCATTGCCACCACCCGCATCTACCAATAGGATCCCTCCAAATCCCTTTTGTCGTCTCTGTCTATAGCTTTGTCTATCAGTTTCAATAATCGGCCTGCAGAACTTACAAATGCATTTGGGCAAAATCTCAGAGTACCTGCAGGCCGATTATTGAAACTGACAGACAAAGCTATAGACAAAGACGACAAAAGGGATTTGGAGGGATCCTACCGGTGGATGCGGGTGGTGGCAATAGACATAGGAGGTAGGTAATGAACTAACTAACGGCAACCCACCAAAGACCCGACAGTGTTAGTCCATCATTTTCTTCCTTAGTCTATAAGAACCAGCCATATCAACCAATAGGATCGCTCTATACTCCCTATGTCTTCTTTGTCTATCGCTTTGTCTATCAGTTTCAATAATCGGCCCGCAGGTGTTTTGCATCATCTGCGGGCTGATTATTGAAATTGATAGACAAAGCGCTAGACAAAGAAGACGTAGGGAGTATGGGGGGATCCTATTGGTTGCAACTGGCGGTTCTTACAGACTGAGGGGGAAAATGATGAACTACCTGTTATATAGGTCTCTAATCGGTTGCCGTTAGTTAGTCTATTACTTAGCTCTTTTGTCCATTACAACCACCCGCTTCCACCAATAGGATTCCTCCATATCCTTTTTGTCTTCTTTGTCTATAGCTTTGTCTATCAACCTCAACAATCAGCCTGCTGGTTATTTTATGTTCGACCTTCGGAAGCTTTTTTCTCTCTCTTGCTATCGAGTATGTTAAAATTCCAAGCAGAGCCTCGTCTTTACCTCATATATTGTGCCTAATTTCGTATTTTTGATAGATAATAAAAGGATAGGACATGGAGACTTACATTTTTGGCCTCCCAATAGATGTCTCAAAAATTGTTGTACATCCTTGAACTAGTTTAAAATTTTGGCAAAATCTGGGTCCTTTTTGCTCAATGCCTTCCAACTTTCATGAAGATCCAGTAGAATAAAGGTTCAGTCTACCCCTCTTTTTGTTCAAAAAAACTGGACCACATTTCGCCAAGAACTACTATTCCTTATTTCCCCCTTAAAATCACTTGTCGCTTCAAAGAAATCCATAGCTTATACATTTTTCTAAAAAAAAAAAAAAAAAAAAAAAAAAAAAAAAAAAAAAAAAACCGCTGCTCCTTATTGCAAAATGCAGTCCGACTGCGAGCAATCACCGTGCGACCGCTCGTCTGGTTGCAAAGTTGCCAGGTTGTGCAATTTAAGTGAGATATACAAAATGGGTTTAAATGGGGGATTAGTGCTGATTTTCAGCACGATCTGGCAAAAATGTCTGGTTGTTACCTTTAGCGCAAATAGCGGTGCATACTATTCAATTTTCTCGGAGTCGACAACTCAATCCGCCGTCACCGATTCGCAAAATGTCTCGCATACAGCCCGGTGTTGCACTCGAGGGTTTCACGCGAAAACTGGCAACGCTGCGTAATAACAGAAAGCGCTCGCACGGCTCCCTGGGGCCGGCGCGTTTTTGGCGTTTACTGGATTTCGCAGTTCGACTCTTCAATTGATTGTGCGAACTTGATTAGCTTCCGGAGGTCGCGAATGCGTCGCGCCGCCGACGAAAAGGCGTAACTCTATTCTAAGGTGAGCCCCCGGATTAATAGAGTTACGTGTTCGATGTGGCTCATCTCGATTTGCAGATACGCGCTTCGGCCGACGGAGTCGCGAATGGTGACATTTTGCAGCGTGACTGCCATTATCGTTCCTCGTTTATGCATCCCTTCGTCCCCGATCCTAGAGAGCTACATCGTGGTTGCCGGCTTTGAAAAATCAGCATAATTTCTCGTATGACTCAATGCTAAGTCTGCTGTGCTAAGGAAGAACGCCGTATGAGCCTTCAGACGTTGCCAAATTGTTTTTGTGTGTAAAATGAGCTGTCTTGGTTTTCATGCTTATTTTATGCTTATTTTTTTATTTTTTGTGCTTACGTTCATCGTTCCGTAAAATTATGACTGTGTTTCTCAACCCTGCAATGCCGTGGGTGTGAACCCTTGCATCTCAATTTTCCTTCCCCCTTTTTCAGTTTCTCTGCTCCGATGCGTCTAATACGGGCTGGAGTTTTTTCTGATTTGAAACATTATACCCCATCACTTAATCGTTTGAGACCCCTCGATTTATTTCAAAGTGTGAAATAACAATCTGCTGAACAAATCCTCACTTATTGCAGCATTGCCAGATCGAGGCGTCATGTTGCCTGGAAAAAGTTCTTTTTGACTTGTAACGAAAGGCTACTTGATATCAGGGATAAAAATCGAATGATTCAAAGTGCATGAAGAATCTGCGCAAACACGTCTGCTTGATTCTTAAAAATATGTCCGATGAGCTGAGTCCATAGTGCGTTTAACAATTTTTGGCGAGGAAGCTTTTTGATGGATATAAAAGTGAATCTTGAAATCTACAAAAGTAAATTTAGAAGCTGAAAACTTTGCCACTATTGCGATAAAGACGCTTACGAGACTCTATTAATACCTGATTCTGGATAACCTGTCCAAATCGCAACTTGGAATCGTATAGCTTTAGTTTTACTATTGTGCGCCAGCAATGAACTACGCTGTATATCGCCGGCGTAAATCTGCAATCACATATCTCGTTTGCGGTGTCTGAAAATCTCCGCCTCTATGTTATTTTATTAAAAAAGAACAAATTGACATCATTCCTTGAAGTTTTTGCAGAATTTTTTTCGCACAGAGAAGAAAAATCACGGCAGTTTTAAAAAATTGCCTTTGAGTATTTTTCCGTTTAAAAAATAAAGTATGACACGAAGTCTGCGACGTCGCAAACCGAGTTATGTGATTGCCGACTTACACCGTCGCTATGCTAAAACAAAATAAGTAGGAAGCTTTATCTCCATTTTACCTTATTTAAGTGAAAGCGGTGAAATTCTAAGTATTCTTCGCAAAATTTTGCCGTAGTTTCAATCAGGGTTTTTTTTTTTAATAGAATATCATGAATAATATTTAAGCAAGCAGTGGCAACATCCAAACACAAACAAAGGACGGAGACCTGTTCTAGAGGAGTCCGTTTTTCAAAGGATGCAGCTCGGTTAATAACTGGAAGTGGCGGATCTGGATACTATTACGTCCGTCGCCGGGTCCTTTGAACGCGTGGGTTAATGAAGGTTCAAATAACGACACAATGTACTTAAGCCGCCTTTTATTCTTATGATAATAACAGGTAAGCTTTACAGACTCAAGGCTGAGGCGGATTGACGACTTACAAACGACGGATGAGCCCGAAAGCGTTCTTCATCAGGCGAAAACAACTCAAAGAAAAACAGAATCTAATGAAGGGTTTTTAGAATAGCTACTAGTCCGGAAAGTTCGGAAATAGTACAGATTTTCTCNGGGGGGGGGGGGGGGTCGGAAGTACTGAAATAGTGCGGAAATTCCGCAAGAAGGTCTACAAGTTTTAAACTAAATTGGATATGACCTAACCCGACCTTAATTCCTGAAAATTTGTCAGCCTAGAGCATGGATGTTCCAATCCCACGATGATGTCTACGGACAGTAAATAGAATCTGTGGATGGCTGTAAGCTCTGAAAGAATAGTTCTCTTTATACTGCCGTGCTAAGAGAGAACGCCGTATGAACATTCGAGAGTTGCCAAATTTCCTTCCATAAAATGTTTATGTTTGGGAAACTACGAATATTTTTCCTTGAAATTTCACAAGTTTTAGATCAAATTACAAACAAAATTATCTGAGAAATTGGTAGACAAATACTTAACAATTTTCCAGAAAATTGGTGATTTATCAGGGGAAATTTGGCAATGCCTGAAGGCTCATACGGCGTTTTTCCTTAGCACGGTAGCATAGGCCTCCAGCTTTTTCTTTGTTACACCCACAAAAGTTTCCGTTATGAGGACAGAGTACTCTGCGCTCACGACTGAAGTTCTGTTTTCACCACTGAAAAGTTCTGTTGGTATAACAAAAAAAAACGCCGGAGCCCTAGGAACAGAAGGTTATGTCATCAGCACCAACTATTTTTTCGCATGTGTCCCTACTCGGAACATGGGCCAATAAATCAGCACCAAAAAAAATATATATTTATATAGTTTGTGTGTAGGCTCTAAAATAATCACCGATTCTGGAGCCAGATTTCAGCAGTGTGGCGTGGTGGGTTTCTGTCGGAACTAACGCTGAAGATTCACGTTAATAATCCTACTCCAAAAGAGCACCTCGCGAGCAAAAGACGATCTCGTCGGCTTAAAAGATCATCCATTCTCCCAACTGCCTCACCTGAAGGGATTACGCGGCGGAATTTTTGGAGCTCTCATCTTCTGAGCCGCAACCGTCGCACATCGGATCGAGTCGATAGGACAGGTCGGACAAAATTTGGAAACTCTAACCACTTATAATTCTGTTCACCATACAAACCTTCCAGGTTTTAAAAGTGGCTCCGTTGGTTTCCTTGCAAAATTTTCTTTAAGGAGCACCCCTTAAAATTCAAAATGTGACGTAATAAACATCAAAATTTGCAGTTTCACCGGAAAAAAACACATTGAATCTAGAGTCCAGACTCCTGAAAACATTGACAAGAAAAAGGACTCTTGATTCAATCAGATTTAAGCTTAAATCAAAAGGAAATCCGCTCAAATTAAGAGGCTTGGTTCTTGAGTTAAGTTTAAATCTGATCGAATCAAGAGTATTTTTTCTTGTCGATGTTTTTAAGAGTCTGGACTCTAGATCCAATGTGTTTTTTTTTTCCAATGTTCAGTCAAAAATTTCATGTCCGACCTCTCCCATTGACTCGAACCACTGTGCGTCGTCGAAGCGAGAAGCGCCATTGCATCATCACAAAGAATAAGCCTCAAGGGCTTATCTCTAATTTCACATGAGCCCTGTACTCCGTATACCTCGATCCTTCCTGGGGCTCTTGTAGAAATAGAGATACATGCCCTCACGTCAGAGGAGCGACGAATACAGGGAACGATTCCTGGAATCCCAATCGAATCTTTCAATGCAGGAACGCTTTACTCTCCTGTGTGCTCTTTTCGTTTCGATAACTTAATCCCTCGCAGCGGCGTGGCGTGCTTTGGGACATATCGATTGACCTGCCATTTAAACCCATGAAAAAAAATCGATTAACAGGATGTTCGCAACGAACACCTTAATAATCGATTTTTAACACAGCTGCCAAAGGGGAAATATCGATAATCTATCATTCACGCCTCGCCATTGCTCGCAACATGCAAATCATTCTCAGAATTTTGGGGTGTATCATTCTTGAAAGGATAGGCATAAAAGGCACCAGGGTGTTTATTTCTTTTTAAAGTGCGATCAGATTAAGTCCTAAAAAAGGAAGTGAAAAGCACTGGTTAAAATTCAATTGAATTGAGCAAACGGGGAGAATTCGTATTGATCCTTGTTGGGAACTATTATAATTCCATTCAGTTAATTTTAGCAGCTTTCTGTTCCTCTAGTGGGTGAATTTGGCCAATGTAAAGTCTTGTGTAGGCTGATTTTAGGATAGTTGAATTTGCTCAAGTCTTGCTAAGATAACGAGTAACGCTCTTATGTCAGCCAAGCGGCGACAATTTTACGCAGTCCAACTCGGGGAAGCCGTTGACGCAACTAAGCGAATCGGTGGCTTTCCACTTAGGGAAGATTATCTTTTCAACGAGTGGGCCAGGAGAGCCTCAAAACAATCTCGGAATGCGATTTACATTGGGGCCGCATCATTTCTCATTCTTTTTCTCCTCCTAATCCCATTATGATCCAAGCGACATTAATCAAGATAACGGAAAACAGCCTCACTCGCTTGCCAGCTTTCACAACTTCTCCCCTTCGACGAAACTAAAAGTTGCGTTAGCCCCCAGGGGTTCCAAGTTGGTAAACCGACCTCTGATTACCGTGGAAATATCGCTGAAATATCTATAAAAATGAACGAACGAGTTTTTATTGCCTAGTCAACGGAAGTGAAATGCTGAACATCGTAAAAATTGTTTGTTCCGGGTTTTGTATCCATCAGGTTTAGTATTCTTTGGTCATGTTATTGCGATCGAGGCAATGAGCTTTTCCCAATAACCTTTGCTTGTCGTTTTTCAGACGAAAGAACCTAACTATCTTTCAACGCAGCAGAATTTTCTCTCTAAAATTGTATTCATATATCAGGCAACTATCGGGCATTCCGAACCAAAATTTGACCGGCATTTCTTCTAATTACATGCAAAAAGCAGCAAATTCCAGAAAAAAAAAATCATAGGGTTAAATTCTCTCCAAAACAATTCTATTCGCGTCAATTTTACAACTTTGAAATAGAGTTACCTTCTTTTTTCTCGAAAAAGACGAATTGGATCTAATGCATCTGTAAAGTTTACCAATGAAGCGGACAGGATCATTCGAGTCGTTATAAGGTTTTACATACTTTTAAAAATTCCTCATAAGTAGGGAGTTCATCAAAACATTGTTGAAAGTGAATAAAAAATTGTGTCAGGGTTTGCAGCCGTCCGGAAAATTTGGAATTTCCATGAGAAAAAAGCCAATGGAAAACCTCGCGGTTTTATCCGCGGTTGATTTATCCCGCGGAAAAATCAAAGAAAATTCAGAATTTGGTCTTAAAGCTTGGAAAAGTAAGGGAAAATCTTCAACATTGTATAGGAACGGAACCCTCCAATAAGTGAAACGTAAAAAAGTGCGGCATACCTGAATAATCAAGTAGATAAATTTATGTAATTGTGCCCTTTACTTATGACGTTTACGCTTCGAATTTATAACGCTTTACACGCGGAATTTTGAAGTGACGAGAGACTCCAAAGCATTTAGTTTTATACTCGTTCGTTGGCAAATTTTGTATTTAGGACTTGGAAATAATGCCGAAAGTTCTAAGAAAAAGTGAGGGGGAAATAATGAAAAATAATCCGTCGGTCCATTATTCAAAGGAACATTTATAAACCATTTTAAGCGAGAGGATTTAAGAAAGTACCCCGCAGATTTTTAAGACGAAGTGAACAAATGCGGAAACAAAGAACCGTTTGAGAATCCTTGATATCATTCTGATTCGCGGGGGGAGAAAAGTTGGCCGGCGCGCGGTGGATAAACGCGTGAATGGCCTAATAATTAAGGAACTCTTCCGAAACTTGCTGCCAATTAATTCCGTCAGATTACTTCTGCGAGCTTTCGTTTATTCCCACGGCTCTCCCAACTTCCACCGGGGACAGGGCTGCCCGCTCGGAAAAGAAAATCTCATCACATTATACGATGAATGCCTAAATTATATTAATTATGTGCGCAATCTGACAACGCGGCGAGAGAATCATACTCGAGCCCGCGTAGATTAAAAGTTTTCAGGCAACTACGTCAGTTAAATATTTGTTTTCAAGGGAGAGGATTTTAAGGCTTTGTCTTAGTATGAATCTGTCTATTGGTTTATCAGGCACTGTTGCTTTAGCAAAATATAAGTGTGTCGATGAGCTGCTAAGACTGCATAGCGACCTCTCGGCGCACTCCCGCGGCTCAAAGAATGAAAGAATTTAGACTAGCGACTAATCGGGAATTTATTACCTGCCAATCGCCGAGAATGCATTTATATTTGCACTACATTTTGAAATCAGGAACTAAAAATTCCGGCTCATTTTAGAAATATAGGAGGGAAAATGTTGAAACATCGCCATGAATAAGATACGTGGTTTCACACTTCGGCCATCAATATTCTTAACAGAGACCCAAGGAGCAGCATCCTATCTTGAAACTGAGTCTGAGTATTCCTCTTAATTTAGAGAGCTCTAACATAAAGTTTCAAAATGGTTTTAAGTGGTTTCAATTTAGTTCCCTGTCAGATAAAACGAAAATTGAGGGAAAATTGGGGGTCATAAAACTTGATCAGGTAAATCCTGATTATATCCGCTCAATTTAAATGCAACTTGACGCCTTTTGATAGCACAAAAATGGACGAGTGCTCGCAATTTATTCTTTGCAACAGTCGAGATAATTTTCCGTTGAAATCTTAAAATCCGATCCTCCGACCCGACCGGGCATAAATTGCGCTTCTGAGAATTTTCCCTCCATGGACTGCTGCCCCTTCCCTTGTGACCGATTACATTATCGTTCCTCTGACGTAAGGGGGTATCAAGATTTCCACATGAGCCTCGTAAAGCATAGAGTTATGCGGCGAACAGGGCTCAGGTGGAAATTTAGATACGCCCTTATGTCAGAGGACGATGAAATGTGGAGTTACTGTGAAGGATGTAACGAGAGGTGATTTTATTTTTCAAGAGTTCGAAAAAAACCTTGGAAAGTTTAAGGAGTCCTCAGTAGTCGTCGTTTTTCTCACAAAAGAATGTAACTATATTTCAATGTTGCCGAATTTCCTCACGAAAATCGTATTTTCAGTGGGAGAATCTTGAGTTTTTTCAACTGAAATTCTGCTGATTTCACCCCTGATTTCGTGTGTAAATCCAGAATACTTTGGACAAAAGTTGCACATGTACATTATCATAAAAAATTACATTGTTCGAGTCAATTTTGCAACCTTGGAATAGAGTTACGTCTCTTCGTCCGGGAAACGACGTAATGTTGGATACAGAAACTTCCCCGAAAATCAGATTGAAACGTTTCTACGTAGACAGGCAGTCCTAACCCATTTTTTAGAACTATATTTCAATGTTGTCAAATTTCCCCTCGCAAATTACAGTTTTAGTGGGAGAATCTTAGGTTTGCCCAACTGAAATTTTTTTGATTTTTCCTCTGATCTCATCGTAAATTGTGAAATCATGAATACTTTGGACCAAAATTGCACTTGCACCTACATAAATTACATTGCTCGAGTCAATTTTGGAATAGTTACGTTTCTTCGATCGAGAGACGACTTAATGTCGGATGTAGAAATTTCCTCTAAAATCATATTGAAACTTTTCTATGTAGATAAGCAGTCCTTACTCACTTTTTTTGGGCGCTTCTGGGTACCAGATGCGCCCTTTCCAGCCGTTCGACTCCCTCGATGTAACATGTACTATACTACATACCGTTTTGCCTTATGGGTAATGACGCTATTCTGGTACACCCGGGAAAATTTGATTTTTTTCTGCATCTGGTATTCGTAAAAGTTTTCGTGAAATGTTTTGCTTTTAAGCATAACAATCTCGCACGGACGTATTACCTGGTTAAACTAATTTGGGGCTTCGCTATGCTTAAATGCCTCATATTCGAGGTTGTAGTTTCAGATTGATTCGAAAAAATCACGAACAGTCACGTGATCTCATTTTAGTGACGTATTACTGTGCTATTTTGTGATTGGTTCATTTTCTCGGCGCAGCATCGTCAAGCGTCAGCTGTTTGCGGCTCTGGGTTGAAGGTTTAAGGTTATGTCAGAGAGAATAGANTTTTTTTTTTTTTTTTTTTTTTTTTTTTGGGGGGGGGGGGCGGAATTTAGCAGGATTGGGAGTGGATTATCACTCTAGCCCCCAAATTCCAAGAGCAGTTAAATTGGCAGCGCAAGTCTAGTGCAATAATGTACCGTGAAAAATGTCCTCGGGAGAAGACAAGAAGGATCCCCTCGATTTTAAAGACCGGCGCATTAGTGTTCCGTATGTATATTCACTGAGGTGCACTTATCATCGCTCCGCTAACGAGAGCACGTATACACACTCGGAGATGAGCCCTGTTCTCCGTTTAATCCCTTACTTTCCGCGGCTCACGTATGGACGAAGCTACGCCAGAAAAGCGACGTTATTTTCTCTCCCGGCTCCGGCGAAAAACAAGGAACCTTTAATCTCACTCCCTCGCCGGAATTCGCGAAAGGAAACGCGATTCGCTCGGCTGGAAGTAATGAAATCATGTGCCTCCCTTCCTGTTTACCGGCTCCAAAGCCGCCGATTTTCCCGGAAAATCCCGGATCTTCCCGCAAAAATTTCAGTTTTTGCGAGACGAGCGGCAACGTAGCTCGCACACGCCCGGCGCCAACGAGCGCAAACAAGGTTGCCTAGCTTCGAGGCGTTTGTCGAAAAGATCAGGAACGCGACAAAGCGAAATTCGCGGGGTTATCCGCGGCGCCCTAAAAGGGGAACTAACCTTTATTTTCACGGCACGAAATTGAGTTCTCCGCGGTCTCCAAGCCGAGGGAGAGCGTGTTTCTACAGGTTAATCGTGCGAAAGCCGAAAGAAACTGTTATTTCTCGGCGCTTCGCGGCTCCTATCAATTGGCGCATTTTTATGGTCTTAATTTTTAGCTACGTTGCAGGCTTTCGAACCAGTGTGGAACCTGGGTCTCTCTTTTGAGACTTTGAGGTTATTTAAGGTGGATCCCCAGTGACTCGTACTGACACATTTTTCCTCGCGGCGAACGCCACTGCTCACTCTGGAAAAAAAACTCATTGGATCTAGAGTCCAGACTCTTGAAAACATTGACAAGGAAAAATACTCTTGATTCAATCGGATTTTTTCTTGAATCAAAACGAAATCCGCTTGAATTAAGAGGCTTGGTTCTTGATTAAAGCTGGATTCTGATTTAATCAAGAGTAATTTTTCTTGTCGATGTTTTTAAGAGTCTGGACTCTAGATCCAATATGGTTTTTTTTCCAGTGCACTGGTGTGCCATGATTTTTGTGATTTCGTCGATGAAGTTTGCACAATTTACAGCGAGTCTTGAAATCAACGACAGATACCGTCGTTTCCCAAACTTCATAAAATAAAGAACACATGCGAAATCCATGTAGCCGAAAGTTGTGGGTTGGACTGCGTCTCATGAAGCGCCTTCAAATAAGCAGGTATACTTCACCGAGGATCGGGGAGTCGAAATAGTTATCTTTTGCGCCGTGAGGAGTGAGCATCAAGTCCCATCGATTATTGTGCTCGCATTTCATTGTTTCACAGACTGAATATTTTAGTAACTACATTTTTATGTCGCAATACTTCTACTTGATGAAGCTAGATAATTCTAAAACTAATCCTTCGATAACTTTATGCTAAATTCTTGGACTTACGTAGCAAAAAGGGTTATTATAATGGACGGAGAATAGCAGTACAAATTCAGTATTTTTATTATTATTTTTATTGCGTCTTAAACGTACACAGCCCGAGGCCGCCTCTCTCGACTTCTCCCGGCGTTTCAACGCGCAAAGGAGAGTCAAACTTGAGTCTCCCTACAACTTATTATTATTAATAATGTTATTAAAGAAAGAAGTCTATGATTTACATCTGGGAATTTATTCCGTGCCTGGAGGAAGTTTCCAGATTATTGTCGGGAAGTATCGGTTAAACCATCGGAAAAACACAAAGACTTTAGTGTAGTAGAAGCAAATCATGAAGAACACAAAACCAGGAGAGGGGCCTGAATTTGCAAGTTAGTGTGTTATTGTGCGGAATCGAAACGTTTACACAAACGGTATGCACATATTTGAATTAATAGGTTGCTTGACTGGTTCCTGCAATAATTTCGGTATTTTGCGTGTCTCATGCGAACACATTCAGAATTAGAAACAGCACAGAGAATCTTGAATCCTAAATATTATCCCACCAAAAAATTGATAATGTTAAAGGAAAATAATCGTGTAAATGTTAATGCTATATGAAGTATCTGTAAAAGGAAAAAAGAAGTTTTACGATTTTGAAAACACTTTAATCGCACTGGTTCTTTTCTGCTGAATGCGATCCAAATTAATCGTTACTTAGGTATCCGAGGCTCTTCAGAGCGAGGCCAAATTGGATGGAATTTTCCAAAAAGGAACCAAGAGCATTTCAATGCTGCTAAGATTGTGTATCTTATATGCATTCAATAAAATCACTGAAATCATGCAAAGAATTAAATTTACAGAGGTAATTGTCGTCTTTAAGTTATAGTTTATTGGGAGTAAACACTGGGGAAAAAAAACATTACATCTAGAATCCAGACTCTTAAAAACATCGAGAAGAAAAAGCTTTCTTGATTCAATCAGATTTAAGCTTAAATCAAGAACCCAGCCTCTTAATTTAGCGGATTTCCTTTTGATTTAAGCTTAAATCTGATTGAATCAAGAGTATTTTTTTTCAGTGTTTTCAAGAGTCTGGACTCTAGATCCAATGTGTCTTTTTCTCCAGTAAAGATAGAAGTAGTGTAGGTAATTTGTGTATATTTGCAAGGCAAACAAAGTTGCACAAGCTTAGCGACATCGGAAGGCTCTTGGTTCCTTTTTGCAAAATGCAATCCAATTATTCTACCAAAATTTGAACGGAAACAATTTTCAAAAACTGTCAAATCTCGTCCCATTCTCAGGTCAGCGTCTCTTCCAAGAACGGGCCGGATCGGGAAGCAAGACATCAAGGAAATTGGGACGAAACCGTCGAATCCAACCGCGGCCCGTCTGAGAAACGCGTTCGTTTCGCGGAAAAATCGACGGCTTCGATTCGGGCCGAACGCTCGTAAATTTGAATTGCATGGCGTCGCCGTCATCGCGAGAGTGAGTTCCCATTTCATCAGGATCCCGATCCCACCCCGTTCCGTTCCCGAAGGCGAGGCCGACGTCGGAACGGGGAAAAAATTGACGGCGCGGAAGCTGAAAGGCCTCGAACATTAACTCGTCTCTGCGTTGCCAGCTCTGAAAAGACTAATAGATCGTGTGCTAACCTTTCATCGAAAGGAATACGCACAAGTTAACAGAAGCATCTATTTTTACAGAGCAATCAATGGCAGATATCGTCCTCTCCTAGACTCCACAAAAATAACAATGAACCCAGAACCCCTCACGTAGCCGAAAGTTGTGAGTTTGACTGGGTTTTATAAAACGCCTTCAAGTAGGTGGGTATACTACACCGCGGACCGGAGTCGCAATAGTTATCTTTTGCGCCTTGACAAGTGCCTATCAAAGTTCCGTATCCCGCTCGCAGCGGAAAACTGAAAGTTGTGAGTTTGACTGCGGCTTATCCAACGCCTTCAAATAGGTAGGTACATTACACTGCAGATCGGCGAGTCGAAATAGTTATCGTTTGCGCCGTGAAAAGTGTCCGTCAAGTTCCATATCCCTCACTAATAATTAGCCGAAAGTTGCGAGTCAGACTGCGGCCTATAAAACGCCTTCTAATGGCTGGGTATACTTCACCGCGGACCGGAGAGTCGAAATAGTTATCTGTTGCGCCGTGAGGAGTATTCGTCAAGTTCCATTTGGTTCTATTCCGGTGATCCCGTTTCACAATTTAACAGACTAAAGAGTGTAGTAACTACATTTTCATGTCGCAACACTCCTATGAAATCATTTTTTTTTTCGTGAAGCTCGTTTGGTGTTTCTAACCGGAAACGTCAGTGATTTTGTTCCCCCGTTTACACACAAACATCAGCAAAACTTTGAACAAGAATTTCTGTTAAATTCTTGTAACGCATCTAATTTTGAGTCAATTTTGCAACCTTCAAACGGAGTTACTTTCGTTTGTCTGAAAAATGACGTTACGTCATAGCTAAATTTATCAAGAATGTTTGGTTCTCTTTTTTCCTGGTTATTTAATAAAAACTTTGAAAGAAAATCTGAAAGTTAAGTATCTTACGTTGTCATTTCCTAGAAAATCGTGCGTAATTTGCATACTTCTTGAAGATTTCTCCCATAGGCGGATCCAAGGGAGGGGGAGCGTATGGGGCGTACGGGCCCGAAAAAAAACGAGGAAGAAGAAAGAAAGAAAGGAAGGAAGAAGAAAGGAATAACGCAGGAAAGGAGAAGGAGAGACGCTTTTATTTGGTAATGATTCATAACGAAGCGATTCAATCTCATATATTAGATGCTTCAAAATTTTGAAAATTTTTCGGGGGAAGCCCTCCAGCCCCAGACCCCTCACACACCTCTACTCCTTCCGTTCGAAGTGCCTAGATTTGCCTGTGGAACACTCCTCTTGATAAATACAATCCCAAGAGGACTGATCACGTGTCGAAATCTTTAATCTTTTAATGGAACTTTTTCCGCCGAAATGTCATGAAATCATTCCGAAGCATTCCATGCGATGCACGCACAGCTCTGCCTCTGTTTCCTTTCTTATAGAATAAGGTATGGAACATTAGATAAAAAAGAGAAAGAAGAAGAAAGTATACAATCGTCACTTAGCGGTATTTTTCTTATGTGCGGGTGAACTCAGGCAGAATCTAATATACCGTCGCTCGTCTCTTGCCGTTTGCCTATTTTCAAAATCTCGGATTTTTGGCCTTTGAAATTGCTCCGAAGTGTGAATTTTCTGAAAGAGATCTGTCAACTTACAGACACTCGTAAGAGCTCCATTACTAACGCTTGGAAAAGAAGGATATGATTTGGAAGCACACGTCGATGGCTTACGATAAAATACCGGCGTGAACTCTGACATGTCTCAGCATTTCTATGAGCTTCCTTTTTTAACAAACGACTTGCTTCGGCAACAAATATTTTCCTTCGTCTTTTTTCAATTTTTATGTGTTGTATCAAAATTGAAGGGATCGAAGAACAGCGCTCAAGTGCAGTTTTGAGAGAAAACGTGAGATATCCATGATTATAACCAAAACTAGTCCTGAAATTAATTCTATGCAAAATTCACGCCCGAATTTCAATTCTTATGCATCAAACAGTGAATTTGATTTGTCTTTCAGCCGTATGGCTCCATGTAATTATGACACTTTAAACACGTTTTTCTCAATATACCAAAAACTTCACCTATATGTGCCTTGGCTCCAAAACCCTTGAATTGTACAAAAATGAAAGCATTTTATGTAATTACCGTCAGAGCCAACGAACACATCATCAACAAAAAAACTACAAATAATTCGCAGTCATAATCGTTACTGATATTGTAATATGATTTGTATAAATACAACGTAGACATATTATTAAAATATACTTAAATATTATTAATTAAATTATTCTATTTCTTCTCTCGCACTAATGATTACTATATGTATATATTATTCTATCTCTTTTCCTCTCTTACTAATGATTACCATGTACATATTATTCTATCTCTTCCCCTCTATCACTAATGATTATTGAAGATTTTCTCTACATTAATCAATTTAAACAGGCATTTTGCGGCTGCCTCACGTCGTACGCAGTTTCAACACCGGTTTTTTTTTTTTTTTTTTTTTTTTTTAAAAAAAAATTCCACACCAAATATTCATAAGTTTATTCATTCATGATAGCCAGCACCAGTACTCTCACTCGGCCCTTGAAGTTTCAATATCTTCATTTTTCTTGAAAATCTGGCAACACCTACTTAGATGGCAGAAAACAGGAGTCGCGAACACTCATTCGAAAGTTTCCAATAAACGCGTCGGCGAAGTTCATCATAAACCCAGTTATGCACGAGTAAATGCACCGGTGAGTGCTCGCCATTGTGTCTCCTTTTGTGATTCTCCACCATCATTATGCGTTGAGAGCCCCCAAACTATTACGCCGCGCCGAGCAAGAACCCCCTAACTCCACCAAGAGCTATACCGACACATACGCGGTTCTTTCCCAACGCGGCCGTATTCTTCGGAGATTTCTCCCGGATTAGTTTTTATCGTTTCCCGCTCGGAAAGAGAGCTCTTAGGCCTTGCACGAGCGACTTCGGTTTTTGCTTCGCGCCCATATTTACGACGATGGATAAAACAAGTTTTAAAATTTTATCATGCGCATCAAGTGTGTTTTAGTGCTGTGTCTAGCATAGAAATTTTGCAAGTGCATAATGTGAGGTGAATAATTAGCATTAGTTCCGAAACGTATTTAACGTCCATTGTATTTATGACCCTAATTTAAGATTAAGCAGCGCTAATGATCGAAACCTTCGGTAAAATTGGTAATGATAGCCAACGTGACAAAATTAAGTTCATTTAAGGAGGGAGAAGGGAAGAAAAATTCCGAAACTAACCAAGTCGCGCTTCGAAAAGTATTTCACTATAAATTAGTGATTATTCCAATAATACAACCTATGTACATATTAAATTCTAAGACTCATAAGTTTTGGTAGCTTATGTCTATGATGTTAAAAACTGAGCAGCATTTTGAAAGTTCAATATTTTATGCTAAAACTTGATTCCAGTCTCTCCAATGGGATGCCTGTAAGTGAGAGAGAGATGGTTCACGGTGGGAGAGGGACATCAAGGTTGCCAATTTGTGCGTCATCAGAGCCGTTTCAAACTGGTCCCACTTTTGACATTTTCAAAACGGGGTTTATCAGCCGTTCAGAGTTTAAAAAAATCCGAAAAAATTGTAGAAACTCAGTTCAAACTGTACTTTTTGAAAGCGAACTTAAACAAATTGGTTCCATAACCAATTCGGTCTGTAGAGAGCAGGAGGGCGCAAATTCGTCAAGGGTTAGGCCGTGTAGCGCTGTAGCAGCCAGAGGTAGAGCCCCTAGTGATTTATATGGACTCACCTTCCTTTAGTCACAGGAGGTTAAAACGAGCGAATAAGAATAGGAAGACAGTCGGAACTAGCCCTTTCCCTCCTACCTTGCTTGCTCCTCACTTAGTTTGAAGAGTCGTAAAAATGGAAGAAAATGAAAAATGGGCCGGGACGCAGCGTGAAACCCGGCTCAGCCGAGGCGTTTCGGAGCTCAGCACGATACTGCCGTGCTAAGGAAAAACGCCGCATGAACCTTCAGGCGTTGCCAAATTTCCCCTGATAAATCACACATTTTAAGGAAAAGTTTTAAGTATTCGTCTACCAATTTCTCAGATAATTTTGTTTGTAGTTTGATCTAAAACCTGTGAAAATTTCAAGGACAAATATTCATAACTTTCCTCTAAAATAAACATTTTATCGAAGGAAATTTGGCAACTCTTAAATGTTCGTACGGCGTTCTTCCTTAGCGCGGCAGGATACGCATCTCACGCGTGTGTGAGATTTCCCTCGCGGAGTTATCAGTTACAGAAAGATGAAAAATGATGGAAATATGACTGGAAATCAATAGACAATTTCTGTCGGTTATTACCCCGCGCCCGCGGCTCCTCCGAGACGTTTAATCTGTCAGACTCGAGTTGTTCTTGTACTCGCTTCGGACTTCGGACTCCTCATCCCTGGGGTTTATGAGTTATAGTTTCTTTAATATCCATTAGAACCAGTGCTTGAGTACTGGGACGGAACTTAGGATGGAAGAAAATGCGCTCTAATGAATAGTGAGCAAAATATTGTTTCGGGTAGCAAAAATGGACCAGTGGACAAGATACAGATTTGAATCAGTGAGATCGAAAACACACCAGTTCGATAACTCGAAAATGCGCAACTTTCATTAAAGACGGTCAATTTTTATGAAGGTCATTGAAGTTAGCGCATCTGTTCCAACTTGGACCTTTAAAACGTTCGTAAGTGCCTGTCTTTCGGCACTCAACATCTTTTCCTTAGACTAACTTCTTCATCTATTGTGCAGCTTTGTGTGTGTCTTGATTTTTTCATTTTTCCGAGTTGGTGTGTTTTCGTTCTCACTGATTCATTCGAAGTCTCCAACACATATGTTTTCTCATCAAAGTTTCATGCAAAACACGACTCATTCAACGAAAGTTACTGAAACTACTGCCTAACTAATATATCTAATGTTTCTTGACACTTGAAATCAAACCTATCGCTCATTATTTAACAATATCATTCATTTTTTAGTCGCGTGGGACAATTTTTGAAGGCCCAAAATTCACTAGAAAGTGAGGTAGTGCTGCTAATATTTTACATTGAAATCGGCGAATTCAAACTTTTATCGAAATACCAAATTCAACGCAGATCAAATCGGTCATGAAACAGATGAATACAGACTACCAAGTACTCCCGGCAAATAACTAGGATCTCTTTCCTGAAAACATCCTTCCACCTCGAATACATACACGATATTGACAGTGTCAAGAAAGATTACCTTGCTGAAAAGAACCCTTTCACCGCTAAATGCACTCTCTTTCATTATACTCAATATTTTAAATCGTTTTATTTTGTGTGTGTTTCAGGTAAGAGACCAATTTCGGCCCTAGTGAACCCTTCAGCGTAAGTCTTACTTTGTGCTTAAACATATTCTAGCCTACTTTCTTCTTCTTCGAAAATTTGAGTATTTCTATTGAAAGTTTTTAATTTTCTGTGCAGATCATCTATTTTTGAATTAAATAATTGAATTCGTCACACACACCCTTAAATCTGCTTTCACAGCGCTCTTTGACCGACTCTGTATGCATGTAATGCATACAAGTAGAATAATACCGTCAAACAATATTGGATGATCAACAAAATAAATGATAGAACCTTGATGCTCATATTAATTTTATTACTAACATACATGCAGAAGCCGAAACTTTTCGAGCGTCTAGGGCTCATCATCAACATCAAGCACTTGTACACGGAGACCAATATTGCCTGAGTTGTAAAAATTATTTACAGCCAGCCTGATTAATCGACAATGGAGCTCTTGCATGTGTGAGAGATTTGCTATATAAGTCCTAATTCGTACGTAAAATTTCGCGAGAAACACGAAGACGCCACCGGGATTCTCTGAAATCAACTCCAAAGCTTAAAAAAAGCATCTGAGGCCGTAATGGAGGGAATATCCCACGCTACCCTGAGAGCCCACCTCTGTATCAAGATTTTCTATGCAGAGATTTAGGGAGCAAATACATTAACTTGGTTGCCACTTTGTTGGGGGACTCCAAAACTGAAAATACGGCATCCCTGCAAATGTATTTGCTCCGAGCTTCCGTGTAGAGAGTTTTTCTCGATGTAGAGGTGGACTCTCAGTGCAGCGTGGGATATCCCCTCCATTGCGGCCTCAACTTTGAGAGTATTTCTTGAGCTTTTGAGTTGATTCAAGAGAAAATCAGTGACACCATCTTGTTTCTCACGAAATTTTACACAGGTAGTAGTGCCTAAATCACACATTCCTGACACATGCAACATCTCCATTGTCATTTTATTTAATAAATTTCGACTTTTTCCGGGAATATTTCTCGTTGAGTCTCACGATCTCAAATTGTATTACCATTTCACCACCCTGTCGGTATTTGACGTTGATTCAAATTTTCGTTTTCCAATCCTGTCGGTAGGTCGAAGCCGCTGAACAGTATCCCTTCTGCGTATTTTTTTCCAGAACGTCACGGCTCTCAGAAGTTGGCTTTAAGCTGAGCCAGGTCAAGAAAACTAATCTAAATTGAATTTTCAAGATTCGTTCGAGCTGATTTTTTCAGCTGAGCCCTTTATTTACCCTCGCGGAGTGTGCCCTAAGATGTCTCTGCTAACCCAATTTCACGCGTCAAACGATCGCTTGAAGTTGTTTCCCCCTGAAAATCTCGACGCGGGCGCCGAGCACTCTCAATAAGTTTCTTTTCCATAAATCTCCCGAGCGTGGTTTATGCTCCCGGAGATTACGCGCAGGAAGCTAAAACTGGAAATTGGAACTTCATCCAGGATGAGATTAAAAAAGTCCCGTCTCGAAATCTTGCTGGAGCCATAAATAATTTGCATCGTCCTGGCAATGACCAAAGAGTTAAATCTCGCGGTTGTTTGCCAGCCTTTTTGCGAATCGTATGATTTTCGTGGAAACTTCACTTTCTGTTAGTCGCTCTCTGATTAAATGCTCCGTCTCCTGCTCCTGGTGTCAAAGAAACTGTAAGATATTTGTAAGGCATCACCCTCAGCATCGAGAGATTTGGCTCTTTAATTCTTTATACAGTGTGTTTTTCTGTAAATAATGAATATTCTTTTCAAACCGAGGAATAGTTGTTTAACCACGTTTCAAATGTAAACAGACACTGTTAGTCGTTATAGACCGATTTAATGACTGCGTCATTCGATGTATTATCGAACTCTTGGTTCAACCCCGGCCGATGATATATCTATTGGTAATTCTGGCGTGCCACGGGACGCAAATACGTAATTGAAGTACGAGTAAATTTTTGAATTTATGACTTAATAGGATAAGAATAGTAAATAAATAATTAGACATGTAAATTATGTTTAAAATTATGTATTTCTGAGATACAAATAAATAAGTAAATAAATAAATAAATAAATAATTAAATAAAAGAATTCTTGGTTCAAACCCAAAAATACCAACATAACCTCATGTGCGAATTCTTCATGAGTTAATTGCAGGGCCGGATGTACCTACTTGCCGCCCATTAGGCCGCCTGTATTTTGCCGCCTCCTCTTATTCGTTTTGAAACATTAGTAAAAACCATTACTGGAGAGGGAGAGATGCCTAAGACGGGTTTACTCGTGTTGGACACATTTTTTGCGAAAGCCCTGTCAACACTACTAGCAAAAGTTCAAGGAACTTTACGCGAAAGTTAAGTTCCGTATACCTTCCTCTGTGTGGTCAAGGCCTTCCATTTATGAGAAATGAACGAAAAAATTATGAAAGAACAAACATAAATGTGGTTTAATAATTTTAACTTCTGCCGTCGCACCGCGCTGACCGCACTGTTTGGCGCAATGCTTGAAGTATTCATACAGTCTTGTAGGCGCTATGCGTTTCACGCCGACCGCTGCTGACCGCACTACGTTTGACGCAATGCTTGAAGTATTCATTCAATCTTGTAGGCGCTACCATGTGTTACATGCCAACCGCTGCACCGAGGGCTTCACCTTTTCATCTCAAGTCCTCGTCATCATTGCTCTCTGCGCCGCGCCGCTCCATGCCAGATTACGTGTTTGGTTTCTCTCTCAACTCGACTGATTAAAGGTGCTGTCTCATGTATCACCGAAAGACGACAAAATTAGAAATTACCGTACTCTTAGGAAATGAGAGATTTTGTCGCCTTTTCTCGCTTGTAATTTTTTTTCTAAATTCGATGTTTTTTTATACATACATTTAAAAAAAATTGCAAAATTTGCCGGCCCCTAAATTTGCCGCCACGGGCCGCGACCCATTTGGCCACCCCCTAAATCCGGCCTTGGTGAATTGTGTTAATTTATTAAAATTTAGTCGTTTACCGATTATAAATAAATAAAAGACTCATTACATACGTGAACTTTCGATTGTAAGATACACTTGGACGCATTTTACCACCAAGGTGCAAAGGGTCCGAATGTGCGAGAAATGGCGCGAATCAGAAACAATGTTTTGTGTTTGTTTACATATAAACCAAGGGTTCTATGTTGTATCGAACGACGTAGCCACTAAATCAGTCCATGTCACGGTTGGAACATCACGTACATCCAAACAATAAGAAAAACTTAACCTTTTTCAATGCTCTCGATGAGAATAAACCTAAAGAAATCGCTCCTCTGTGCAGCACCAAGAGCTTCAAATTATAAATAACTATCTATAATCTACCACTGTAACGGTGCATTCCCCATTATTCGCCCAATCTGACAAGCGGAACTCTCGGCAGCATCTTGAATGGGTCGCTTTGTCGGGAGTAAAAAGTTTCCCGCCCTGAGTTTTGAATAAATTGCGGATCCCTTTGTTTGTTGAATGATCATGCAACCTCAGATTATAACCGTGTAAGTCATTTTCGTTACAAGCTCGCAACTTTTGAAAGCGGAGTAGCTGAAACTCCCCGCGCCCATTCGGCGGGGAAACTTCTCTCATTTCACTCACTTCCTAGAACTTTGCTTCTTGGATGTTTAAAAACACAATGGCGAGAGCAAGCATCACGTTCGCGGAGCAACTTGTTCCCGGATCCGTTCGGACCTTCACCGGTAGGAACTGAATTGGTAATGAACTGGCTCGGCGGCTTGCTCATTTAATGGATCGTATTCGATTTATCGAACAGGTGAGATTGTACCGATATCGATCGGTTCGACATGTAAACATAGCCTCAAAGTATGGTTGAGAAATCTGAGGGAATGGGTTTTTTCTGATGGATTTTCATTTTTATGAGTACAAAATGGCAATGAAAGGTGTGATTGCAAGGAAATTTCTCATTTTTAGCTTAGAGTCCCTTTATACTGAGAGTCAAGACAATGTGAATCCATTTCTGATTGGTTCCCGTATTTAAGGCCTCCACAGTGTCACAAACGGGAATGAAGATTACATTTTCACCGATTGCAAAGATTATAATGTATAATGGACCGGAAATAACGGGTTCGACAAGGGACAAACAGAATGAGAAAAGGAACGGAGAAAGGAATTTGAGAATGAACCGATCAAAGATTACAAAAAACTGTCAATTTGTGTAATCTTTATTCCCGTTCGTGACTCCATGAGGGGGATGTTGTTTTGACTCTCAGGAGAGAGGGACTCTATTTCAGCTTATACAGATAAATCCTAAAATTTTTGTTTGAGGTTACGTTTTATTGTTTTTAACCGAACGATACATCGAACCTCTATCGAATACGATCGATTGCTTGGCGCACGGCTTGTGAGTGCCCTCTGCTAACGACTCTCTCTCGCCCAGGCTCTTCTGATCTAATAATAAGTAGATGCGATCACACCTCTTGATCGAATGAATCACTAAACCTTGAGGGAATTTTGACTCAGTAGTATATATATATAAAGGTCGCTTTACAGCACTTCCTCGCGCTCTACGACTCCTAACATCCACTGCTCTCTCAGTAGTATGCTTCTCAAAATTTTTGCGTTTTTGTTTTTGTGCTTTGCGCTCATAGACCCCTCATTTTCACCCTTAAACGGGAATAAAGATTACATTTTCACCAATTGCAAAGATTATAATCTAGAATGGATCGAGGAATTACGGGTTCGGCAAGGAACAAACGGAATGAAGGAAGGAACGGAGATAGGAATTTGAGAATGGGCCGATCGAAGATCACGAAAAACTTCCAATTTGTGTAATCTTTATTCCCGTTTGTGACTCCACAAGGGGGTGTTGTCTTGACTCTCAGTATAAAGGGACTCTAGATCTACTTAGAGTCCCTTTATACTGAGCGTCAAGACAACACCCCCTCGTGGAGACCCAAACGGGAATAAAGATTACACAAATTGAACGTTTTTTGTGATCTTTGATCGGCCCATTCTCAAATTCCTTTCTCCGTTCCTTCTCTCATTCCGTTTGTTCCCTGCCGAACCTGTAACTCCCCGGTCCATTCCAGATTATAATGTTTGCAATCGGCGAAAATGTAATCTTTATTCCCGTTTGTGACACTGAGAAGGCCTAAAATACGGGAACCAATCAGAAATGGATTCACATTGTCTTGACTCTCAGTATAAAGGGACTCTAGACCTACTGTGCACCGCACAGTGCGGCCCTCTGTGGACAAAAGTCAAAAATTCACAACTCGACATCTGAATATTTTTTTCGGAATTTGTTATCTTAAAGATATTTCTGACTCACTATGATGGTTTATTTTCAAATTTTTCGCTCAAAACTACCTCAAATGTGGGTAGAAAGTGGGCAAGAAATAGGTCGGTAATCACTGGTCCGTAAGAAATACACGGGAAAAAGACGTCAACTTCAAATGGAGATTTCTCGCTTGAAACGCAAAATGCGCTGGGTGGTTGACATTTTCTTAATCCTCAGATATCCAACTTCAATTCTACGAAAAAAATCTTGCGATTTTTTGCGACTATCAGAGATATTTGAAGTTAAAGTTTGGGTGTTTCACGTTGCTTTTACATTGTTAACACAGGGCTAATTCGAGGTTGCCAACTTTGAATGAACTTTTCTTGAAAAATACGCAAAAAAACCTGAGGTATAACATTTTCTTATTCCTCAAGTGTTTTACTTTGATAGTGCCAAAGGGTTTTCCTATGTCGGTGCTATTATCTTCATTATTTAAAATTAAGTGTCTTTTGCCGATTTTTGCCCGCATCGTCCATAAGGGTGCCGCACTGTGCGGCGGGGCAATCCGTCAACCCCGGCGAAAATAAAGTCCGAACAGCGGGCGATCGACGGGGACGAGAGGCGGAGATTGAGTTAAGTCCGAAAATACAGCGGGTTGCCGAGGCGCCCGCGCTGAAGGGGCGGGGGACGACCCGGGAACGTTTTACGATTCGAAATGATCCCGACGNGAAAACTAATGATGTTTTCATAGCGGTCTTTCACCCCCTCCTCCCATTTTAATACGCTTCGCCCCGCCCTCCGATCCGCCGGCCGTCTCCCGGCTGACCGAGCGTCATTAATGGCAAATTGGTCGAAACGCAACTTAAATACGCGGTGGGAGGGGGGGGGGTCCGTTGACAAATCGCGCGGGGAGAACGACCGGGCCATGAAGACCATTGGGACGTACTTCAATTGAAATACACTATCTCGATTTTGATATGGGCCCTGTCTCGCATGTATTCTAACGGGTTTCAGAGCTCAGCTCATACTGAAGGTAGTTCTTATCTATTTAAATACGACCATTTTGGTCCCGAAGGGAGTCCCCATTCTACTCTGCCGTGCTAAGGAAGAACGCCGTATGAACATTCGAGAGTTGCCAAATTTCCTTCGATAAAATACTAATTTCTATGGAAATTTATGAACACTTGCTCTTGAAATTTTCAGGAATTTTAGGTGAAATTGCGAAGAAAATTAGCCACCAAAGTCGATAAAATATATTCGTAAGTTTACCAGGAAATTCGTGGTTTATCGAGTGAAATTTGGCAACGTCTGAAGGCTCATACGGCGTTCTTCCTTGGCACGGTAGTACTGTGCAAAGGAAAAACGCCGTATGAGCCTTCAGATGTTGTCTAATTTCCTTTGATAAAAAGCGACATTTCTGGAAACCTGTAAATGTTTTTGCTCCGATTTTTCAGGGGATTTAATTTGCTGTCTGGTCTAAATTACCTGAAAATTTCAAGATGAAATATGCACGACGCTCCTCAAAAATTAACATTTTATTGGGAGACATTTGGCAACTCTCGATTGTTCGTACGGCATTTTTCCTTAGCACGGCTGCATTGTCCTTCACGTGAAGTAGCTCCTATCGATTCCTGTCATCTCTTACAGATAGGGTGAGAATTCAGGCACTTTAATGGAGTGATATATCAGCATCGTCACCATTACGATTTTCGACGTGTCGGTTTACCAATTTTCGAAAATTAATTGTAAGAAAAGCTGCGTTCGCAGTCAGGAACTGCAATTTCTGGCTTATCCGTAAAAACACATATGTGCATAGGAAAACAAATGGTACGTATGTTGTTTCTAAACCAAGCCAGAGATTGTAGTTCTCAATTGCAAAGTGAAAGCCGATTTAATCACCCCGCAACTTTCATTTTCTGTCAAAACTTTTAAGAGGGAAACATCACACAAATGGGAGTCGAAAAATCAATCCCTTGACAAGATGAAAGTGTTGACAGCGAACATCGGTTAAATGGCGAAAAAACAAACACTGGAAGAAAAAAAACACATTGGATCTAGAGTCCAGAATCTTAAAAACATCGACAAGAAAAAATACTCTTGATCCAATCAGATTTAAACTGAAATCAAGAACCAAGCCTCTTAATTTGAGCGGATTTCCTTTTGATTTAAGCTTAAATCTGATTGAATCAAGAGTCCTTTTTTTTGTCAACGTTTTCAAGAGTCTGGAATGACGACACTGTACAGTGACTTCCATTTAGTCTGTTATAAAAGGAATTCTTAATATCTCGTTCAGGATTTAATTACCGAATCTGTAGTTCTGGAAATCTTTTTCAACGAAAGAATTTTGAGATAATGTGATATTCTTTTCCGGTTCAGACTCTGTTTAGTGGCTCATTTTGTGTTGAGTATGTATGTGGAAGTATACAGTTCGAAGAAAGTAAATACACTGATAAAGTGCCGATTTTTAAACGTCAATACAGCAGGGTGACATTATCCATAAAAAGTTACGGACATTCGAGATTTGTGTGATGAATTAAACAAAATTAACCCCAGAGGAATGCAAATTTGTATGCACAATTCATTCATGCTCTCGTGAAATCAATTCAGATTTCGCGTGTTTCAGCCCATTCCTAGTATTCATTCATTAGTGTCCATTCTAGTATTTCTACATTCCAATTTTCAAACTTTAATCCTTTTTCTTACTTCACAAAAATTCATCCTCAAAATTTAAAATCGTGCGCCACATGAAGAAAAGTGCGCATAAAAAAGGCACTACCAGAAGCGTAGTAGTTGCTACTAAATTTCCTGAACAGCATTTACAGAGTGGCCTAAACCATCAGACTTGTTTTTAAAGTTTTTGTTTCGAAATCCACCTAACTGTATCGAATTTGATGTCGTTGTAGAGAAACAATTGAATACTTATACGGTGTTCTTGCACTCCATATGACACAAGCTATTGTTTCCGGGATACCACTATTCGAGCTCTGGTGTGTTGCGGAGTATCATCGTTATTTGAAGGCGCTTTGAAAAACGGAAGAAAGAAATATTCAAATACCTTACGGCGTTCTTACTTTTCATATCACACAAGCTATATAGTTTGAGTTTCGTAGCGCTCCCTAACTCCCCTGGCTTGATCATTGAAATTGGTAGACAAAGCAATAGAAAAAAAAGACAAAGGAAAATGGAACAATCCCACTTGTGGAAAGTGATAGTTGCAATGAACATAGAAGTCAAGTATTTTAGTAACTAACGGCAACTCACGAGAGAGTCCTTAATGAATCGATGACTGCTCCCCTCAGTCTATCACAACCACCCATTTTAACCTATAGGATCGTTCCGTTTTCTCATTATCTTCTTTGACTATCGTTTTGTCGATCAATTTCAATGACCAGCCTCCCAGTCGATGAACCTTTCAGTTTTCGATCTGATTAGTGTAAAATCTCTCATCAATGTAAAATGAATACGTTAACATCTTAGCTAGGAGTTAATCACAGTAATTTTCTTTGCGCGAATCATGTTATGCGTGAAATTTTGGAGGAGAATCGTGTATGAGAATACTTAAATCAGCACCTTGTCTTCTGATCCCTTTTGAGGGAGGGAATCAGCCTCCCAGTCGATGCACCTTTCAGTTTTTTATCTGATTAGTGTAAAATCTTTCATCAATGTAAAATGAAAACGTTAATATCTTAGTTAGGAGTTAATCACGCAGTAATTTCCTCTGCGCGAATCATTTTATGCGTGAAATTTTCGAGGAGAATCATGTATGAGAATATAGAATTTGCACCTTGTCTATGTCAACCGATCCATTCTGCGGAAAGGAAACGGCCAATAGAACTGCTCAGTTTTCTCATCGTCTTCTTTGACTATCGTTTTGTCGAACTATTTCAATGATCAGCCTCCCAGTCGATGAACCTTTCAGTTTTCGATCCGATTAGTGTAAAATCTCTTATCGATGTGAAATGAAAACGTTAATATCTTAGTTAGGAGTTAATCACAGTAATTTTCTTTTGCGCGAATCGTGTTATGCACACTGGAAAAAAAAAAAACACATTGGATCTAGAGTCCAGACTCTTGAAAACATTGACAAGAAAAAATACTCTTGATTCGATCAGATTTTTGCTTGAATCAAAAGGAAATCCGCTCAAATCAATAGGCTTGGTTCTTGATTTAAGCAAAAATCCGATTGAATCTAGAGTATTTTTTCTTGTCGATGTTTTTAATAGTCTGGACTCTAGATCCAATGTGTTTTTTTTTTTCCAATGCATGAAATATATTCTGGAGGAGAAATTCGTATACGAATGTTTAAATTCCATGTCCATTTTTAGAAAAGGGAATGACGCGCGTTTGGGAGCGAATGAAGGAAAGCAAGTGTGTTCAGCTCGAGGCTCGAGACTGAAAAGAGGGAGGAAATCTGACGGGAGGGGTGAGGAGAGGGCAATGAAAATAAATCCGTGCTGACCTTCCGTCCGGCGCGCGTGGCCTTATGAAATGGACTTGGCGGTCCCATCCCCCGTCGCAGTTTTTCCTCCCCCTTCCACCCTTCGCCAGCCCCCCGCGACCCAATCAGGGACGCTAACGTTTCAATTAAGGCGGTCGACGTGCAAATGAACGGGTTCATCTGTTCCCTGCGGATGCGACGTTTGCAAAGGGCGTCAAGGGTCCCTTGTTGCCGAATCGCAACGCTAAAGGCCTAGATAGATACACACGTCGATTAATCGCCGTGTGTATGTATGAGGCCTTAAGCTTGATGAAATGGGCATTCAAAAAATCGGCTTACATTTTAAAATATTAACCACTGTTTGATCGCATTTAACCCTCTATGGGTATGAGGCCTTAAGCTTGATGAAATGGGCATTCAAAAAATCGGCTTACATTTTAAAATATTAACCACTGTTTGATCGCATTTAACCCTCTATGGAATGGTGTTATTACTCATAACGGAACTCGTCTTTTGTTTTTTTAAAGATTGAACTATTTCTCGGCGGCAAGATGTTCCGAACTTTAATCAATGTTTCGTCGTTAGTCAGTGTACAATAAATCAATGCGTTCGCACTAATTTGTACAAATATCAACATCCTTGTCATAAGTTTTCGTAAATTTCAGTAAGTTGAGAGTTCTTTTTTCATAATAAAACCGATTTCGATTCGTGTAAACGGACGTTCGGTTCATGTAACCGAACTTATTTCATCAGTTCTTGGAACCTCATAGGTTTGGTTACACGAACCAAACGCGAAGTCACACAGGCTGAAAGTTGTGTTTGACAATCCGAATATTGGCGTAGTGTTGAACACCACGTTCTCCTTCATTTCGTAGGTATGCAATTTTATCTACTTGGTAGTCGGTATAGTTGCATTTCGTGTTTCGCCCCGTCCAGCTTTTTCACTGTGCGTTTAAGTCTCTGAGTCAGCCGAAAATTCTCGTTTTCCTTCATTTTGTAAATGCTCAATTTTACCATCCTCTCTTGGTGTCACTTTGTGGAATATTTATAATTAATATCAGCGTCCAATAATATTTTGTCTTTGGTCGGAAAAAACCTCCCTCGCGCATTTCCTCTCAGGAGACACTGAAAAAAATACAGATGGTCAGTGCTGCCATTCTGAAGAAAAACGCAGTATGATCGTTCGAATATCGTCAAATTTTTCCTATACAACTTTTAATTTTAAAGGAACTTATGAATATTTTTCCGTGAAATTTTCTGATACTCTATATTAAATTCTGAACTAACTTTTGCGAAAAAAAATCAAAAATAATATACGTTAATTCGCAGGAAAATCTTATTTTTATCAGAGGAGATTCGGCAACGTCCTGATGCAAATAGGACGTTCTTCCATGGAAAAGCAGAGTAAATGTGAAGGTTGTTTCTGTCCTCCGACCCAGACGATCCATAATGAACGTTTTTTACGATTCCAATTTTTTCAAGGGGAAAAGCTGACTTTTTTTCAGGACCATTTCGCCTCTACGGGCTGTTTCCACGGCAACTGGCACGCGGATCTCCTATATTTTGAATATCAGCCCGACAACGGAAATGAACAAAGAAAACGGTCATATGCGACCCCGCGCCGCGACCCGCCTCAACCCGTCCGTTGCCCACCCCCGTCTACCACGGCTTATCCGCACTCGCTTCCATCCCTCTATCCAGCATCGTTGCCAGATTTTCGGGCATTCTCTCAGCGGAAACAATGAATTGGGCTCTAAGAAATGCTTTGACCTCCGTTAAACACAATGTAAACCGTATGAGACCTCCTGAGGAAAGAATCTGCTTGAGGCGAAACACTATGTACATACGACCATCAGATTCGGTTAACTTGGGGGGTGGGACACAAGTGCCCGGTTACTCTTGCAGTGTTAAATCTATACCCGGTGCCATTTCTGGCATATTTGTACTTATAGGGTTTTCTGTACATTGGGGAAACAACGTACAGAGCACCTCATAAGTATGTCAAAAACGGCATCAATTATAGATTATTCAACACATTGGGAAAAATGTCGCTTAGATCTAGAGTCCAGACTCTTGAAAACAATGACAATAAAAAATACTCTTGATTTAATCGGATTTTTGCTTTTATCAAAAATAAATCCGCTTAAATTAAGAGGCTTGGTTCTCAATTTAAGCGAAAGTCTCATTGAATCAAGAGAACTCTTTCTTGCTAATGTATTTAAGAGTCTGGACTCTAGATCCAAGCTACTTTTTTTCTCCAGTGAACTTCCTTAAACACAATGTAAACCATGTGGGGCCGCTTTCAGGAATGAAGTTGGTACCCCCTAAGGTACCGCTGAAGTGACTATGTGTATGAATACAGCCCACAGTGTAACAATTAAGAAAACGGTAAAATAACCGGGAATTTACGCCGATTGATAACTACTGAAAAAAATCGACGATTTTACCGGCGTTTTTTTTTTCGAATTTTACAGGGCAGTAGTTTTTTTTCTCTTTTTTCGGGCGCCCCACCCGGCAAGCGCGGGGCGGATCCTCGTCCCCGGCAACGGCAAGTCGTTCTGCGGTGTTCCTTAAAATTGATGTTCAATTTTGTCGCGTTGGCGCGTCCCTTTTTTCCCGTTTTTCCCCGTCGGCGGAAATCCGTGTTTATCCCCTATTGATCACTCGTTTGCTCTTTCCCGGCTTCCGCGGCGAGTGTTTACTGTATTTAGCGGCCCGCGGCCCCCTTTCGAGTACCCCCCTTTCCCCCTTGCCCCCTTGTGTCTCCCCTCCCCCCCCCGCGGTGCGGCGACTTTTCGCGTTCGGCGGGCGGCGGAATTTATCGGGTGCAGTGACGCGGTGCAATTCGGAATGCGCAGTTTGGTGGGCAGAAAAAAATGCGCCGGAGCGTGTTCGGTTTTAAACTGCTCGGTCTGGATAATACCGTCGCTCCTCTGACGTAAGCGCGTATCCTAATTTTCAAATGAGCCCTGAAAAGCGTAGGGTTCTATGGAGAGCAGGGCTCACATGGAAATCGGGATACGCCGTTACGTCAAAGGAGCGACAACACGCGATATGCAGCTCGCGGTGGAAATGCTCTTTTTGCGCGCGTTCGCGAAGTTTCGAAACGGATTAAAATCAAAGGAATCCCGATGAGAATGAGGTCGGTAAATAAAATCGGAGTGTGCCTCAAGCAACCTAAAAAATCGGGAAATCGCGTTTGACAAGGAACGTCCGATTGACTTGAAACGTTTTTAAAAGCTCTTATCCGTCCGGGGAAATCGATATCAAGTACGTCGTTTCTGAAATTTACAAGTACAAGCGCTTTTTTTCTTCTTTTCGACAGCGCCGTTCAAATCGAATTAACCCTGCACCGAGTCAAATTAACACATTACTGATTTTCATCCATCAAGAAAAAATAAACTCTTATCAAGAAGAAACGATCGATGTCCGATGGGACGTATTTATGCTAAAATCAACAATGAAAAAACGGAAAAAATCAGGAGGAGCCAAGTAGCTCACAAACCTCATGAAAAAAATTCCTATTTATTCAACTCATATTCAAATAGCTCTCTATTGCACAGTTGTTATTGCACTTATGGGCCACCATTATTGACCTCTTGAATGACATATTTGAATCTTCTGATCAGCAGAATAATAGAGAAGCTTCCATGGACGAGATAATAGTCACATTAGGAACGCTTTTCGTATTAAAAATTTGAATCTGTGCCGAAGAATTGGCCGACAGACGAAAAAAATCTTTATTCATATCCGGAGCTGTGGAGAGTTATATAGTTTTCCAAGAAATTTCGGGGAAGTGGGGGAAAACTTCGGTTTTTTATCAGGAACTGAGCTATATTTAGGGTAAAATGAGGGAATAGGTATGGTTAAGAATTCTAGACACCATGGTTGAACATCATCTCTCTACAATAATTTTCCCCCTATTTAGTGGAAAAGTTTAAAAGGAAATTCTAATACACTGAAACTGAAAAGTGACTTTTCTGCGCTCAAATCCTCAATTTCAAGAATACTTCTGTATATGTCAAGGTTTTTATCTTATACAGTGCAACTTATGTAGAAAAGTCAGGGAATTCCAATCTTGTATGCTCACTTAACATTCTGGATGTAAAAACTCAACTCACAAAACGCTGAGTTAACCGCCACAGCAGTTAGCTTTACATCTTGCCATTGCTATGTCGCAGGCAAATAGTAAAATTAGGCATTTTGTCAAATGCCTAGGCAAGTAGTCAAATATTCTAACTTAGATTGAAATTCTGCGTTTTTTCCTTACTTAGGACAAAATAATTAATTTCTCCTGTAAGGAAAAATTCTCAGTGAAAATGTGCATCGCCATGAGCAGAAACCATTTTGAGCTCCTGCACAGACACTGATCTTGAAATTGTCAGCATGTCGTAAAATACAGAACTTTTGGAATTGCAACATTTAAAAATATGAGAAGCAATTGAAGAGGAAGAGTCGAAAAGAGTTCATAGGTTTGATGAGTTATTTTTCCAAAAACAGTGAAAAATCGTGAGCTCTTCGCCATACATTCACAAAATTTTGTAGACCGTCAAAATTTGACTATCTGCCTAGAGGCATTTGACAAAATGCTTGATTTCACCATTCGCCTGCGACAGCTATACTAACTGCTGTGGCGGTTAACGTGGCATTTTGTGAGTTGTCGCACACTTTTTACATCCAGAATGTTAAGTCAGCATCCTTTTTTTCGTGAAAGAAATTTGGCAACAAGCCGCCGACTCTTTTCATGCGGACGCTAATCCGATGAAAAATAATTAATGATATCGGTTTCGACTGTTTTTCGAAGAGCGGCGTCCACTCACTACTCACTCCACTCGGGCGCTGGGCGCTGTGCAGATACTCAAAGCGAGCCCTTTGCACGCGTTGCACGTATCCTGACCCTCATTATACAGCAATTAATTAATATTCCGGCCCGGAGATGTATTTTTGACGTCCGGCTAACGAATCCATCGCGACAAGGGCCACACATTTCGCTCGGAGGGAAAATCCGTAGCCAGCTCTGCCGTGCTAAGGAAGAACGCCGTATGAACATCCGAGAGTTGCCAAATTTCCTTCGATAAAATACTAATTTCTATGGAAATGTATGAACATTTGTTCTTGAAATTTTCAGGAATTTTAGATGAAATTGCGAAGAAAATTAGCTACAAAATTCGATAAAAAATATTCGTAAGCTTACCAGGAAATTCGTGTTTTATCGAGTGAAATTTGGCAACGTCTAAAGGCTCATACGGCGTTCTTCCTTGGCACGGTATAGCACTAATTGGTCGGGGATAGTTCACCGACCGCCCGACCGCAGCCCACCATCAACACCTATAGCAAGTGACTGGTCGTGGATATTAATTGGGCTGAGGTCAACATGATGCTTTAATCGTATCACAGTAAATAATTTTGTTTATTTGTTCGTCAATTTTTTTTTTTTTCAAGGTGACTGAAAAATAAATGAGGGGTATCCTGCCGTGCTAAAGAAGAACGCCGCACAGTGGATCGAGCCAATGGGGGAGGTCGGACAAAATTTGGAAACTTTAAACGCTTATAACTTCGTTTATACAGAACTTTGTGGTCCTAAAGTGGTTCCATTGGTTCTCTCGTGAAATTTCTCCGAGAAGCACCCCTTAAACTTTAATGTGTAACGAAATAAACATCAAAATTTGCAGTTTTAGTCAAAAGTTTTGGACTGTTGTGAAGTGTGGAAAGTTTTTGGATGCGTGATCCGAAAACTTCAGAGATCCATATGACCTCAACTTCGCGTCTCATGCACGAATTTTTTTTCTCCATGTATCATGTATCAGAATGCTTAAATTCGTACCTTGTCTAGTGGTCCATTCTCCATCTGATCGGTTACTCAAAATTAGGGCGACTTTAGCGTCTCTCCACTCCACCCCCCTCANCGCACCCCCTCCCCCCCCCCCACCTCCCGCGGAAGTCGTCTTGAACTTATGCCAATGTCTCTAGCCTTAACGACCAGAACAAGTGTTCGAGATCCCAGTGAAGAGTGAGAAAAAACACCTAAGCCATCGGGATCTTCGCATGTCGTGGCAATCCCTCAAAGCCCCGGCTATGAGCATCGACCTCGAATCCGGGAATCGGTACGATGTCATCGTCTCATCGTCTCACAAACGGATTATTTTCGAGTCGGGGAAGGAAAGTATGGCTGATGCAGGCGCCAAAGCCGTCTCGTCTGAGCTGAGTCGGGAATCCCTCAGCCCTCGCAGCTGCAGTTGTGGTAAACCGATTGAAAGCGATTCGCCCCGGATTACCCCCTTTCGCGCCGAATTCACGACTCCCCGATCCTGATCCACCGATGAGATCGCGGCTCGGCAGCCCTCAGCCGTCGCTTGACTCGAACGTCAGCGTTGTCGGTTATGACGTATGTGAGGTTTCGTTGGACCATAATCAGAACGAATCCGCAGCTCATCAGAAAACGGAATGACGTAGGTGAAATTTGGTTGGACCAATCAGAACGAATTCGCAGCGTATCAAAAAACGTTGTGACGTATGTGAGGTTTCGTTGGACCAATCAGAACGAATCCGCAGCTCATCAGAAAACGTTATGACGCATGTGAGATTTCGTTGGACCAATCAGAACGAATTCGCAGTAGAGTACCTGTATAGCGAGAGTATAGACAGATGTGAAACTCCGAAAATCCATCAGGCCTTCACCGATGCCTCCGCGAATAAAGTTAGGGCCCAGAAATGCAGCCAACCTATGAATTTCAATTACCCAGAACGATTTACTAATACTATTGTTAAGAACCGTCGTTTATAAAGCACGTATTTGACTTAGTTTTTGCATAAATTTACTCATTTATGTGGAAGAACGCTCATTTATGCACCTTCTTAGCCATCTTCGTTAATATTGGAATCTACAGACTGGCAGTGAAATTTTGTGCGTTAGAAGTTGGTTAGAAGGGTGGCTGCACTTTTTGGCCCTAAGCCCTCCATGAAGCGATCTGTCCATACTCTAATTCGCAGCACATCAAAAAACGTTGTGATGTATGTGAGGTTTCGTTGGACCAATCACAACGAATTCGCAGCACATCAGAAAACGTTATGACGTATGTGAGGTTTCGTTGGACCAGTCAGAACGAATTCGCTGCTAATCAAAATACGAAGGTTTTAAAAGCAGAATCAAAACCAGCGGTCCGACATACCGCTAGACAAGGTACAAATTGAACGGCTTTTCGCAATTAGAACCTACAGTCTCTGGCTCATCCATGAAAACACTTTTGTACGTACGTAAACTGATGGTACATAAGTTGTTTCTAAACTGAGCCACAAACTGTAGTTCCTAATTGCAAAATGTTGTCCAATTAAAGTACTGAGCAACAGGTTGCTCTTTGAAATTGCATTGGGAAAACGAATCACACAACGCTAAGTCTGAAATTCAACTCCTAAACAATACATTCAAGCTTTTAGAATATTAATAGTGGTTTAAAGGCCAAGATATTAGTGGTGTCGTTTGTATAATCTAACTTCCACTTGATCTATGTTACAAATTAACAGCTTCGCCAGGAGTTGATTTTTGAGCTTCTCGTTATGCTAAGGCTGATTACGGCACTGGCAACAGAAGTCAAAGCAACCTGAGAAATTAAAAAAAAACCTTGGCATGGGAAACTGTCCGATGCTTAATCCTCTCTGAAAATGAACGTTGCGGTTGCGGACATTTTTTCCAATGAGCAATCATGGCTTTAAAGTTCGTCGACTTTCGATTCCTCTCTCACTCAGAAAAAAGAAGGCTGAGAGGCCGTACCGCCCCCCATTCCCCGGTCCGTTCCAGTTTATAATCTTTGCAATTGGTAAAATGTAATCTTTATTCCCGTTTGGGACACCGTGAAGGCCTAAAATACGGGAACCAATCAGAAATGGATTCACATTCTCTTTACTCTCAGTATAAAGGGACTCGAGGTCGGCTCATTTCGTCGTTCCTCTCACTTAAGGACGTATCTCGATTTCCACATGAGCCTTGGAAAGCATGGAGTTATATGGACAGCAGGGTTCACGTGGAAATCAAGATACGCCCTTACGTCAGAGGAGCGACGATTTGATCGAACTTTCTACTCACCGATGGCCAGTTAACTGGATCATCGCAGGCGGCAATCGTGCAACTGCGTGACGGTCGTGACAGACGTAGGAAATGTAAGTGCGCAATTCACGAGATTTGTCTGTGTCGGTTAAAGTGGATTGAAAGCAAATTGAGTCCGCTAAGCTGCAGTTACAAGTGAGGTCATTGTAAATGATGATCTCTACTCACGCAGCTGTCAAATTTCGAGAGACAATCGGACCGAGCTCAGCAAAAGGACATTCTTCCTCTTCGGTGAGAGGAAAGCTACTCTTTGAAATCAGTCGATAGAATTCCACATTCAATCTCTGAAGTATCTTTTCTGGAGCTGACACTTCAATTTCAGTGATTTCTACGTTATATAAGCCAGTAAACCAACAGAAGAAGATGGAGATGAAGAAGAAGATGAAGAAGAAGAAGAAGATTTCTAGGTTATTTTTTGTCGTATTTCTTGATCAGAAAATTAAAGTTGACAGTAAAATTATCATTCATCCATTAGTACGCTAATTTCATTAATATTATAGAATTCAGCCAATCTAAGATTTCTCCTTGAGAAAACAAAAATGAATCAAAATCTCATCTAGAATTTCATTAATCATTCATTATCTACCATCAATCAAGAGAACAAATCAATTGGATCAGTAGCACACCGCCTAAATCAAAATTGGCACATTATTCTTTAGAAAAAAACACGAACATATACACTTGTTCAGAAAAATTCAGCAGATTCCAACTGAAAAGTTTCGTTGCATGCAACTGTGACCACGACAGATGTTAAGAAGAGAGTTTCAAAAGTGATTTAATTCGATCTATAATGGACAGCATAAGGGTAATTTTATCCATCTTCTTTCGCCACAACTTTCTATCTCAGGATTATAACAGCGAATCTCGTCAAATCTCGAAGTGCCTTCAATTGGCGAGGGTAGGCAATATGCGCGCCGCAGAGTTAAAATAGTTGCTTCCCGCAACCGCAATCGTGTCATCTCCAAGTGTCAGCCTCGCTTTAGTCTCGCAAATCCCTCATACAGCAATTTAACGAAGTCGTTGATTGTTCGTTGTTTCATTGTGTTACAAGCACTCTTTGTATAATCAAATTAGTCCTCATCTCGGCGTATTTCATTTCGGGCACAATCGATTAGATTTCGAACTTAAACCATCAGAAGGATATTTTGAAAGTATCGAAATTTCAATCTCTAGCTCAATCACTATAAGGGCATTCTTTTCAAAAATCGTCTTTCGAAACCTTCAAAATTAGTCAGAAGCTCTGTTTTCACCATGTGTTAACCATGTATATCGACGCATCAAAAGCTGTTAAAAATTGGAAACAGAAATTTTGATCATGATCGAAGGTTATGAAGAATAGTTTTCGGAATGGTAGTGCCGCAGTGATTGTTCTAGAAATTGATGTTTTGATGCCTCCAAAGTAATCCCACCGACAGTTTCAATTTGAGATCAGTCGATCGTACCCAAAATAAAAATAGGTTTTTCAATAAAAAGCACACTTAGGTAGCTTAAATCTATAATAAATCGAAGTGGTGGCGATACCTGGCGTTAAAAGATGAAGATTCAATGTAAGGAGGATCCCATGTTTGCCGTTGTACGTCAGAATCGTCGACTGATCTACGTAATTGAAACAGCAGGCTACGAACAGGGTCGCACGGACTGCGCTGAGTTAGAAAAGCGATTTTTCTGGACCTGAGCTGCCCCTGACTTTAATAAAAGGGAACAAAGATTAATGGTACCTCCTCGCCCGATAGTGCGAAACGACTACAGCATGCTTAGCGTGGTTACACGTTACACCCTCTCGATGTAGCAAGTATTCCACCTTGAGTTTTAGCTCAGAAACAAGCATCAAACACTGCCATAAAAATGATAAAAAACTTCAACGACCTTCAATGAGGATCATATCCGATTTCTATAATTCAATAGTTTGTGACTTAACACGTGACCCAAAGCTTTAATGCGGCCTGTCGGCACTAGATGTAATCAAACAGATTCCGTTTACCAAATTTTATAAAGTAAGTTGCGTTTGCAGTCTTTCATTTTTGTATTCTCAGGTGTATATTTTGTAAGCCTATTATTATATGTTTCTTATTAATTCAAGCTTTAAAACTGACTTATCTTTTCTTTTATGTGTTCCAGGTAAGATTCCATCACTGATACTTTTGCGGAGAAGGCTTCACCTAGGTTTGGTTTAATTCTTTAGTTATAGCCTTATCAGAAGAAAATGTTGGATAAAATGTCGAATTCATGTTTATAGGTCGAATAAGTCGTTGTTTACCGAGTAATCGAGCAATCGTAGTCGTTTCCTTGTAATCGTATTTCAATTCACGAAAAAAAAGTAAAACAAGTTTTAAAAAACTGAATGATCGTAGCCATTTGTATTTAATACGACTACTAGTTCGATATTTTACGATTTCTCTTGATTGAATGATATCAAGAAGCCAACATTCATTTCCAATGTATCTCTTGAATAATGCTGCCAGTATCTCAACTTCGAAATTTTTTGCATCTTGGAATAAAGTTACTTTCTTTCGTTTCGGAAACGACGAATACTCTCCCTATGCAGGCCATTCAGCATTTTTGACCCCCGCAACTTTCTAGTAGGACAGTTACACCTGTCACAAAATCGTGCTTCAATGTTCGATTCTTGTAAATTAGCTTAACATAATAAGACCCGTGTAAACAGCAACTTTCTTCCTACAATTTTAACTGTGGTATCACGCTTTGAAAACATTTCAAGGAATGATGTTGTTTGGTTCCTCTTCAAAAAATTAAAACAGGAGTGGAGATTTTTAAACACCTCAAACGAGGTACGTGGTTTGGTAGTTTTGCCCATACTTACGCATATAATTATACCAGGGGTCCTACTCTGTCGCACATAGGTATCTGTAGATAAAATTCGCCAAAATGGAGGGGATATCCCGCACCCTACCCTGAGAGTCCACCTCTACATCAAGACAAACTCTTCATGCAAAGAGAGGGAGCAAATACATTGACAGGGTTGCCACTTTAATCGGGGACTCCAAAACTGAAAACACGGCATCACTGCTAATGTATTTGCCCCCTATCTATGCACGGAGAGTTTGTCTTGATGTAGAGGTGGACTCTCAGGATATAGCGTGGGATATCCCCTCCATTTTGGCCTCAACTTGAGAGCTTTTTATGAGCTTGGGAGTTGATTTCAGAGTAAAACCAGTGGCACCATCGTGTTTCTCGCGAACTTTCTCAGATAAATCAATAATCAAATCGCAAATTCCTCACACGTGCAACATCTCCATTCTATGACCAGCGCAGCTGACCCATCGTCAATTTTTTCCGTAGCTCGTTCTCACATTCCTCCTCGAGTGTTGAGATCGTCGCTCATATCGTCGCCCGTTTCGGGGGACAGAACCCAGGACGGCGCCGCCGGGGACGTTTGATCCCTCCGCCCGCGACATTAGTTAATGAAACCGTCGCTCGTCGCCCAGAAGTCGCCCTCCCTAATCCCGCTTCACTCTCAAAATATGTTATCGCTCAACGACGCGGCGCGGCGCTCTCCTCAAAATCCCCCACTCTGAAAACTTCAAGTTCCGATTCCCTCCAATCTGGGCGCGCACAAAACCACGTAACTAAACCAGCAAACTACGCGGAGTTGCGCGCTTTCGCGGTCAATGAGGACAAAGCGACGGCCGGGATGACGCAACAATGGGAATAAAAACAAAGAAAGTAAGAGCGCGGAAATAAAAGGGAATGCCCCGCATTGTGTCGCCTTCTCGACCCGATAAACTTATCATAATACGATAGTCTAAGACCGGATGNGGGGGGGGGGGGGGGGGGGGGGGGGGGGGGGGGGGGGGGGTGTAGGTGGCGTTCTCACGTTGAAGAGGCTCGAGGATGCTGGCGCTCAAAAAGGTTTCGAGTTTTTATGAAAAGGCGCCCGGCCCCGCGAGTGAGTTATGAGGGACGCGCGCGTCGTGCTACCTCTCGAAGCGGGGTCGGGTCTTGGGGCGGCCGGATTTTTCGTTTCAACAGGCCGTTGCAACCCTCCCCCCTCCCCCCTGCCCCCTGGTTCGTGGAGTAGAACAAAGGTCCAGAGCAAGGAGGTGCTCTCCGTCGGCTAAAGCTGGGTTTTGAAAAACCAAGAACTAGGACTTTTGAAAGGAGACGAAATATCAGTGGACCAGTAGAAAGGGTACGGTTTTTAGCATTTCGATACATGTTGCTCAACCTTACCTCACAATTGAATCAGTGAAATCGAAAACACACCAACTCGGTAACTCAGAAATGCGCAACTTTCATGAAAGACGGTCAATTTTTATAAATGTAATTGAAGTTAGCGCATCTGTTCCAGCTTGGACCTTTAAAATGTCCTGTAAGTGCTTGTCTCTTGGCACCAAAAATCTTTTTTCAGACTAATTTCCTCAACCACTGCGCAGTTTTGTGTGAGTCTTGATTACTTTCATTTTCCGAGTTGGTGTGTTTTCGTTCTCACCGATTCAATTACCGACGTGTCCGTACTCTCCCTCTACAGGGTGTTCCAGAATAAAGTACGAATATTGAAGGAGTCGATTCTTTGGGTCAAGAAAAGACGTTTTTGTGGTACAACTTTTCTTCCAAAAGCACGTTCCCAGGGGGCCACCCCCTTCGCGCCCACTCGCGGTCCATTCAGTCCCTATTATCGCGAAAACGATGAGTCATAGCGAAAAAACGCAAAACACATTGTCTCAACTTTTTTCAGCGCTGAATTTGATGGTGCCGTCAAAAATCCATTTTTGTCGCTGGAAATATTAATTTTGACCACTTTTAGGTCCCTAAACCCCCCTCAAAATGCGTTCGCCCTGTTTTAGAAGTCGAAAATGAAAAAAAGCGCACAAATCACCCCCCTTTTCCAATCTTCATCAATACTGGTTGATAAACATTGTCACAGTGTTAGAAAGACGATTTTTTTCTCCAACTTTGCGGGGCCGTGGCACCTAGGGAAAGGGTTTTTGGAAAACAAAGTTATACCACAAAAACGTCTTTTTTTAACCCAAAGAATCGACTCCTTCAATATTTGTACTTAATCCCGGGACACCCATAGGTACTCTAGCAATAACTGCCTGAGTTGGTATCACGGACCAATGGAGATCATCCTAGACCTTCCACCTCTGATGCGGATAAACCAAGAATGCAGTGTCGAGAGGGTCGAGGGAGATGGAGATGAAAGGGGAAATTATTTGATCTCGAGAGGTCCTCAGTGAGGGGATACGTCTCGACCCACTTATGGCACCCTTCATTGGGCACAAATGAAGCGAATAAGAATGGAGCGTTTTGCATAGAATCCAGGCGCTGTTGTCGTCGGATGGAGGGAAGGAAAACATTCAACGGTTCTCCCGACTTTTTCCCACTCTCTTGGCTTCTTTTTTATGATTAAATAGGTCTCCGAGCAGTGAACACAAAGGAACTGCCACAAAAAACTGTGGAGAAACCTAGCAAGTGGGTCAGGTATCTAGGTGGCAAAACGTATTTTCATTATTCAACCTGAAAAATCAGTAAAAATTCATGTCGAGGATATACGTCAAGGTCTTATGATGTCACTTCACAGTGTAAAAATTCCTGATGGAAATAATACTCATGAGATGATTTGCAATATATGTAATTAGTTCGTATCTTCATTTTCATGTTCTTATGGTGTATTGCCATTCTTAACGCTCTCAGAGTTAAAATTGTACATATTTTCCTCTTTTTTCGGATATTTTTTCGAATTTTATCTTCTTTCCGTCACCCCTATTCGAATATCTAAATGCTCATAATGTATTAAATCTTCGTCCTCCAACCCAAGAGCGTATCTTTACTGCTACGCGGAACCTTAAAATGATGGATTCAAATGGACCATCGAGCGCAATCAGCAAAGCAGTTTCTCTTACGCCCCTACGCTAAAGAAGCAACGATTTGCAATAGTACAGAGGTGCCGTTTAAACTGGCGATGCACTCACTTACCTCTTCTTATGTCGGAAATTTAACAGTATCCAATCAGTTTCAGTCAAATTCAATGCATTTTTGTAGATTTCTAGACGTTCAGTCCCTCGGTATCCCATTGCATGAGAAAGATTCACTGAAGAATCAAATTAATTTAGAAATTTCTAAGATCCGGAGTTGAAGTTTCCAAATTACCTCGTGCTTGAAACTGAGAGGTGAAAATCACGCAGCTCTTCTTCAGTACAGAGACGCCTCTATTTCTGCATTTTCACGGCTCGGATTGAGTCCATAACTCGTTTTCGACCTCAAAAAAGTTATTAGGTGGAAGGGACGGAGAGTCATAGAAACGTTTTCCTATCTCGAGTGAAAGCTCTTGGCTTGTTAGTCTCGAGGTGAAGTCGGACTGCATTGAAAAATGATTTCTATTCACCGCTTTTCTCAGAGTTTCCCCGCTGAGCCAACAGTTTGCCGCCATTATGTTTTCTCTCTCCCACAATAGAGTCACTTTGAAAGTGGTTCAGCTTCTCCGCCTCCCCCCGCCTGCCCGTTTTGGCCGCGTTGCTTTTCTTTTGGAAAAATTATAGAGGAGAGGTGGCTCACTTTTGACGAGGGTCCGGTGTTCCTCCGGGGGTTTAAACAGCAGAGTCTGAGCGAACCTGTCTTCATCGTGAGGGATTCTATTAAAATTCAAAGTGTACGACATCCAAGGAAAAGATCCCGCTCAACTGTGTCATGCGCTATCAAACTTAGCTTGTTCTTGAAACTCCGTGTTTCAAGAACAAAAACTCACCCTAACTGCAATTATTAGACAGATCTCTCCCATCGCTCTTCTCCCCTCTTTATTCTCATTTTATAAAACAATCTTTTTGTGAAGAAAACCATCGCAGGTCAAGGATTCTTTTTTTCCTTTTAGTAATTCATTAATTTTACCATTGCTTTCTTTCGGCACCTGGGTTGTTGCTGTTCTTTGAAGACCTAAGTCGATCAGCCAAGATTTGAAACTTTCGCAAATTATGCCAACAGTTAGCATTAAGTTTTTTTCTACTAAGTGCGTAACGACACCTCATGAATCTACGATAAGCGATTGGGAGGTCCTATAAGTTAGTATTGAGATGCACGAAAATTTCTGATACAAATGTTTTAACTCGGGTGTGGGCGGTGAAGTATCAAACGAAACTGAAGGCGTTTTCGACTCGTGACAACACGCTACAGCCTCGTCTCTCGTTTTATTTCTGCGCTAGGTTCGATCAGACTTTTTGAGAGGTTTGATTTGTCGTGAAGTTGCTCTATAATCTATGTTAAAACCATGCGCTCAAGACAAGGTACATCAAAAGCCGTTGATTTTTTTGGAGCGTAAATCTATTTGATTTACCTCCTTAATTTAGCGTGAACCCATTTTATTTATTTCCATTGAAGTATTATTTGTGAAAAGTACGAGTTAAATTTTCGATGCTGCTTGGATTTCACACCTTTTGGATCAATTTGCTGTTGGAATATCTTTCTCACACATTTATCGTATTTTCACTCCAGGTTGCAACTGCATACAAGTTACGCACTAGGATGTGTGTTAGTTTATTTTGTTACCGATTATGTACAAAATTGCATAATGTGAGTAGCATTGCAAACCTTTTGCGTTGTTTCTGCAAAGGATTTTTTAATTGTGAGATGAGGAGTGAACTTGAGACCTTATCCATTCCCTCATCGTCTTGCTGTTTTAAGCGATCTTCACAATGATTTGCTCTTCTCCTTTCTCTGACCACTATTTACAGCAAATTAATTTGTTACATATTAACGTCCTGACCATTGTATCACGTGTAGGATATCGCTAAAACCCAGCCATAACCACGATTATATGACAACGAAATCGACCTATTAGTGACTGTGAATTGGTGAATGGGTGCGCCATCGTGGAAAAACTTAAATCCCCCGCCTCGAAACCTCATTCCGAGGGTCTTAGGGAGGTAAAAGCGACCCTGTCTCGACCGGGCTTTACTTCGTTTTCAAATTGTCCCGTATTATTTTTCCAAGCTCCGTCGGTATCCGTATGATAGTTCGCCCTCCATGCTTCCCGGTCTCTCTCGTTCCTAGTTAGGAACTACAGTTACAACCGAAAGTTTTACCGTTATAATGCTCATAAACTTTTATGATTGATCTGAAAACACGTGAGAGTAACGAGGGGGGAGGGGTGGGGTGGAGGGAGGCGATTGGAAGGGGAGGGGGTCGAGTTCAGCAAACAGTTTTAACTATCGTGCGCCCTGATGAAGAAAATAGCCCAGCGAGAAACAATCGCGGTTGCCAAGTTTATTCGGAAAAAAAGAAAAACGGGTAAATCTACTAGTATTCCCGATAGTCATATGAGGATTTATCTGTAACAATAGCGGATGTGAAAAATTACCTTTTCGACACACATCCAAAAAACTGTTTTGGCGTCGAGAAAATACTCGAGATGTGATCTTCGAGATCTGTACATTATGCCAGAGCCAAACATATTAAATTTTTGTGTGAACAAAACAGTTTTTCTAACGTGTTTCGAAAAGGTAATTTTTCACATCCGCTATTGTTATAGATCAGTCCTCATATATTGCCAGGAATTCTCAATAATTTTATTGCTTCTGAGTAATTCTATTGTGTTCTTAGTAATTTTACCAATTTCACCCCTGCTCTCGGCAATTTTACTGGTAAAAGTTGGCCCCCAGAGAAGACGAAAAACACAGTAAAATTATACCAAAGGACGGTATAACTACTGCGAATTTCCAATACTCTGCTTTCTCTAGGAATCAAGTTTTCCCTCCTTTTTACTGTCCGGATCCGCGGAAACCTACGATGAGAATTTAAAGAGTGTTTAACCCCAAGTAATTGTGTTAGTTGACGGTTCGAGTAATCGGCGGTGTCTTAAGCTTTGGTTTCTTCCACCTTACTTTCATCCGAGTTTCACGTTGAGCAAGCGGTGAAAAAATGTGTCTCATCAACTGATGAAAGCCAGTTGATTCCTGTAGATTAGCTAAAAATAATATGATCTATCTAAATAGCAACTTTCTGTACGTTCAATATTAACCGAGATATTGCGCATTGAAAAATTTGGTGTATGACGTCATCCAGCGCCGTCATTACACCCTTGGTTTCTTCCACCTTGATTTCATTTGAGTTTCACGTCAAGTGACCAGTGCAAAAGTGCACTGATTGATGAAAGCAAGGTGGAAGAGACCAAGGGTGTCACTACCGCGGTGGATGACGTCATAAACCTAATCTTTCAAAGCGCGATATCTCAGTGAATATTGAACGTAGAATGTTACTGTTCGGACGGGTCTTATTTTTTTTACCTGATCTGCAAGAATTGAGCATCGAGATACGTTTCTGAGATCAGCGCAACTGACCTATTTCGCCGTTTTGTCAGGAGGGTGACCACAGTGGAAAAAGAAACACATTGGATCTAGAGTCCAGACTCTCAGAAACATCGACAAGAAAATGTACTGTTGATTCAATCAGAATCAAGCGTAAATCAAGAACCAAGCCTCTTAATTTAAGCGGATTTCGTTTTGATTCAAGCAAAAATCCGATTGAATAAAGAGTACTTTTTCTTGTCAATGTTTTCAAGAGTCTGAACTCTAGATACAATGTGTTTTTTTTTCCAGTGCAGTTAAGCGTCTGCCCTGGCATCGTGGCAGACTGTGTGATAAAAGAGGATGGCGAGGGGAGAGGAAAAGTTTTTACTCCACCGGTGCCGTCGGCGTTATTATTTTAAGACGTTTTTCACAAATCGCTGCACTTATTATTTTGTGGGTCGAACCGTTTCTCGAAACTTTTCGAATTGACATTTCATCCCTTCTGCGGTCCCCGTCAGCCACCCCCTCCTCCGCGTAGGCGTTCCTCGTTCCCGCTCATCCGACGGATTTATGCTGAAAAGAGCTATGTGCATTGGATCTGCGTGGTACATAGGTCCTTTTAGCATGGGAACGTCCATCTAATTTCCATTCCGCGTCCGTTTCGCGGGCTCTGATTTAATCAATTTATGCCGCACCGACGTCCGTACTCCCGTGCTCGGGATAAACGCTGCATCAACTCGCAGACGTTGCCAGGTTTCTCCGATTTAAACACTCATTTCGGAGATGTATGCATTGTGTCGTAGGTCAGTTCAGGTTCAATTAGTCAAATCAGCAATTTTATTGAGCAGGTAGTCAAATTTTGACACACTGGGAGAAAGGTCTCTTGGATATAGAGTCTAGACTCTTGATAAATTGGGGAGAAAAAATTATCTTGATTCAAGCGGATTTTAGCTTGAATCGAGAGGAATTCCGCTTGGAGGAATTCCGCGAGGAAAGTAAGAGGCTTGGCTTTCGGTTCTGAAAACTGTAAACTTTGAAATTTACAGCAATTAATGATCACGGCGAACTCTCAATTTTCCGTCCCAAATTCGTAATATTTCATCATTAATTACACGTATTCCTGTCAAACGGAACTATGTGCATTATGACGTGAGCCTTGATATGCTCATATTCTTATGGGTCTCAGGGCTCATGTCTGAATGTACATAGTTCCGTTTGATAGAAATACATCCAATTATAGAATGTTCGGTGAAATTACCAAGAACGCACCAAACTTACCGGAAGATAAGTGCGCATTATCGGTATCAAATCACTTCCAAGAGTTAGATTTAATAATGAATGAAATTAGAAGCTAAATCTAAAAACGTCTTCATTTACGGTAGGTATGCAATTTATGCTACGTGGAAGTTAAAATATTTGTATCACGCCCTCGAATCTCTTTCTAAAGCAAGGCCTGTTTTTCCTATAAAATAAGGTTCCGTAACGCTACGGTTAAACCCCCTCCCCTTAAAGCGAAGTTTTGTGATGAATTTTGCGGAAATAAGTTACCATATCGAGATTGATTTTCAAATTTTTCCATCGCTCTTTGTGTCGAAATTCACGCAAACTTTGCCAAAATCCACACAAACCTCGGGTTTGCCCAGGTTTCGCCCCCCTCCCCATTTCATCTGCAAATGACACAAGGATACAAATATTTCTCCAGTAAAATTAAGTGAAACCGTATGGTCAAATAATTTCATAATAATAGATCGGACGATTTTAAATGCCCTCGTTAATAGATGAAGCAACGAAACTGATGCGTTGCAAAAACCCTCATTGAATTTTCGGAAGTTCGGGACGTTTTGCTTCACTGGGAACCCTCTTCATTGCACTCTTTAAAGTGTGCGGAACTTTCTCAACTTTCGCGACTCTTCGGAGGGCCGGAGTTCATTCAGTTAGGGAGGGGTAGGCAAACTTTCTTACGTCAAAGTAATCTAATTTCGCCGCCGAAGATCAGATCTCACGGCTCAGATCAACATCTTGGCGACGGTTTATTGAACTTCGTCGACTCTTTAACTAGCTTCGCTCGGTCGGCTTTTTCCGATTATTGGAAGGAGCTCCGAAATTAATTGAAGAGATGTTACGTTGCGGCAAAAGATAGAACCCCCGAGCTGAATTCATTCACGGTGATAGGGGTATTTCTAAAATTAATTAACGCTCCTGGGGGCAGGTGGGGGACTTGGCTAGCGTTCCAGGAGGGCCGGAGGGTATTATAGGAAACATTACACAACCATTTTGAGTAATTTTTCTCGGGTTTTCATGGTTCTTTTTGTCCAAAGTCCGTTTTGATGAATAAGTGGATTGCATTTTGCAAAAAGGAACCACTAGCATTGCAATTTTGCTAAGATTGTGCAACTTCTTTTGTCTTGGAGGAAAAACCCGATTATCTATTAATAGTTTCTACTTTACTCGCTAAAAACTGTAAATTTAAGACAAAAATTACCATCTTAATTTCATAGTTTTTCACGATTTCCGCAATTTTATTGCAAAAGATGAAGTTGCACAATCTTAGCATCATTGCAACGCTAGTGGTTCCTTTTTGCAAAATGCAATCCAAGTATAAGTAAAATAAGAATTTCGTGTCAAACATCTGAAGTAATTCGGGACTTCTTTTGACTCTTGAGAAGTTTCAACCGAAGTATACTTAAAATGTAAACTTCGGTAGCTGGACCGCAAGGTTTCGGATGCTTAATCCGGAAACTTTAGGGTCCATATGACCTAAAATTAAGGTAGTGCGCTTGAAGTTTTTTTTTTCTCCGGGTCCTGGACCATCTTATCTTTCTTTTGTTATCTTTTATTATTTGGGCCGCTAGGTCAAACCAATAGCGGCGAACTTCATCATAGAAATGCTCGAGAAGATCAAATTATTCTTTTCTTATGAAGTTCGGGCGGACTCAGCAACAGCGAGTCCTTTTAATTGCACCAATTTAACTTCTGATCAATATTTGCAGACGATGAGCGGACCAGTGGCCAAGTGTGAATAATCGATTATCGATATTTCCCTATTTGAAGCTGTGGTAAAAAATCGATTATTAAGGTGTTCGTTGCGAACACCGTGTCGATCGATCTTTTCCCATAGGTTTAAATGGCAGATCAATTGATTTATCGCAAAGCAAGCCACGCCACTCGAGTGGACTCGTACTTTCGTCGTTTCCTCGCGACCTCGCTGCCGAATTTAACTGAAAATCCTCGATTATGATACGTGGCACAGTAGGACGAGTCGATGAAAGAGGTCGAGCAGAATGTAAAAACATTTATAAGCTTCGTCGACACAAAGCAGGAAGTTTAGAAGTTATTTGTTCCATTGGTTTTGCTAAATTTCCTTTTAAAAAAACTCTTCAAATCCAAATTGTAAGGAGGTGAACAAAACAAAAAAGTTTGTAGTTTTAGTGAAAAAATCTCTTGCCCGATACACCACTGTGCGTGGTTCTGTCTTAAAATGAACCCCAAGAATTATTTTTTGTCATTTTCAAGTTCGATTTTTAAAATTTTACCAATCGGACTCTCTGAAAATTCCATCTAATACGCATCATCTGTTTGCAATCATAAAATTTAGAAGTGTGAAGTCTGGCAATTAGGTTTCTCTTTTAAATTGAAACCTCCCTACCGTACAGTGGATCGAATTAATTAGAGAGGTCGGACATGAAATTTTTGACTAAAACTGCACATTTTCATGTTTAACACCTCACATTTTAAACTCTGAGGACTGAATCCTAAAGAAAATTTCACGACAAAGGCAATAGAACCACTTTCAGAACTTTAAAGTTTTGTATAAACGGAGCTATAAGCGTTTAAAGTTTCCAAATTTTGTCCGACTTTTCCCATTGACACGATCCACTGTGTGCCGGTTCTTTTGTCCACCTTATCGCTTTCAATAACATAACACTCGGGCCACCAAACTTCCGAGCATAACAACGCACTTTCCGCACTGTTAGTTTAGTTCGATAAAGTTCGATACGCTGCGCTCGTAGCTCGCACTATAGCAGTGGGTTCCGTGTTTGCTTTACTTTATCCTCCTCTCCTACTTTCCTGTACCTTAGCACTGTTTCATCAGAGAATTTTCACCAATTTCTCCCTTTAAACAGGCTAATTTCAAAATTTACTAATTCTCTGGTTATTACATCTTTGGCAATTTCTTCCCTATGATTTGCTCAGTTGTACTCCATATCCACGGTGTAAGTCGGCAATCACATAACTCGGTTTGCGACGTCGCAGACTTCCTGTCATATTATATTTTTTAAACGGAAAACTACTCAACGGCAATTTTTTAAAGCTGCCGTGATTTTTTTCTCTGTGCGAAGAAAATTCCGCATAAACTTCAAGGAATGATGTCAATTTGTTCTCCTTTAAGGAAATAACATAGAGTCGGAGATTTTTAGACACCGCAAAAGAGATATGTGATTGCGGACTTACGCCGTCGATTTATTTTCTACCTATTCAAAACTCCGTGGTAATTGTGTTGCTCCGTCTATACCTTTAAGGTGCCAATTTTGTATTAATGCACCTTTAAATGGACTGCGTTAAGCCAAAAGGAACCAAGCCACATCAGCCGTTCCCAAATTTAATTTTTTACATGAAAACGGTTTTGCGGATTTTTGTGCAAATTTCTGTGAACTTCTTGCATACTACGAAGCAATTTCCTTACAATTTTCAAAGAAATCTGAACAAACGTTCTCTCGTAAAAAATGAAATTGCCCAGTTGAACTTGGCAACAGCTGATGTGGTTTGGTTATTTTCTGCCAAACGCGGTCTGAATGAACTGATGAACTAACGATCAAACCAACCGCTCCAATCATCCAAAATTGTTTCTCTTAAAAACATATACAGTGTGGTAGTAATTTTTCTTTCTTNGGGGGGGGGGGGGGGGGTTGCCGGACTCTTTTGGAGGTTGCATATGGACATGTTCATTTTTACACAACTTAAATTGAAAGGTTGTTTTGGAAGGAAATTTAAAATACCAATAAAACCTCTTTAATCCTCCTTGTTTTAATGTTTTGTATTATATCAGATATGAGCTTTTAAAATTTCACATCATGTTCGACCTCTTCCTCTACCTCGCTTTACTGTGCGCCAACTCGGAGAAACGAGGCGGGCCCGACGAAACAGGAACACGAGCCGAATAAAAAATCAGAAAAATCTAGAGACGAAACAGACGGGCCGTAGCGCACAGTGGATCGAGTCAATGAACCACTAGACAAGGTACGAATTTAAGCAATCCGTTACATGTTACTTTACCAAAATCCCACGTAGAACACGATTAGCGCAACGATAATTACTGAAACTAACTCCTAACGCAGATATCAACGTTTTTATTTCACATTGGTAACGAGGAGTTTGAACTGCCCGCTCACAGGAAACTCAAAGCTCTACGTGAGTCAAATCGCGCACTTTAACGGTTTCAGCAAGCTTCTCAATCGAGCAATGTTCATTTTCCACCATGTGCTGTTCAAACTATAAGCAATTTGCTAAAGCTGAGCCAAAGCGTCAAGATTGAGGTTGACAGATATTTATATCGTCGAGACTGTCATGATAACGTTTAGCGCGCGATGTGAATCACGTAGAGCATTGAGTTTTCATGAGCGGGTGGTTCGAATTCACGCATCAAGAATCATTAAATATCTTCTTAAGGAGTTAATTTCGGTAATTTTCGTTGCGTGCATCGTGTTTTACGTAAAATTTNGGGGGGGGGGGGGGGGGGGGTTGCCGGACTCTTTTGGAGGTTGCATATCGACATGTTCATTTTGACACAACTTAAATTGAAAGGTTTTTTTGGAAGGAAAGGACTACGCGCAAAACGGGCTATTTGGGGCTCGGGGCGGATACCTTTGAGACTTGCCCTATTCATTCTCCTAACAATGCCCCATATTTTTCCAAAGTTTCAAGCCCCCCAAAAAATTTTGGGGGGATGCGGCGGGGGGTCACAGTTAAAAATCGGCAAAATTTTCGCGAATCCATTTCTCGGAAACCAAGAAGTTTTGGAAAACGCGGTTTAAACGAGCGTATTCAACGTGACGAGAGCTTTCAGAAAATGTATAACATCATAGGGTTTTGTCAACTTCAGCTCGAGTTATCGCCTCCGAAGCGCCGAAACGCTCAAAAAAGACCCCTTTTTTTCACGTTTGGGCCGATTTAAAAAAAGCCATTTCTTTATTTTGATGAAAAACTGATCTGTTGTTCCTGACTCTTTGCATCCCCTCTAGCCCTTTACCGCATGCTGGGGAAATGTTTTGGTCGCGAGCTATACGAGCGGAAAGGAGCGAAGGTCGGGAAAATCGGCTATTTTAAACTTATACATTATAACATTGTATCAGATATGAGCTTTTAAAATTTCACATCATGTTCGACCTCTCCCTCTAACTCGCTTTACTGGGCGCCAACTCGGAGAAATGAGGCGTGCCCGACAAAACGGGAACACGAGTGCCAGTGGCGTGGCGTGAATTGCGATATATCGATCGTTATGCCATTTAAACCTATGTAAATAGATCGATTATCAGGGTGTTCGCAGCGAACACGTTAGTAATCGATTCTTTACCATAGCTTCAAATGGCGAGATATCGATAATCGATTATTCACGCCACGCCACTACACGAGCCGAATAAAAAATCAGAAAAATCAAGAGACGAAACAGACGGGCCGTAGCGCACAGTGGATCGAGTCAATTAGAGAGGTCGGGCATGTAATTTTTTACTAAAACTGTAATTTTTTATGATTATTCCGTCACATTTTAAATTTCAGGGGGTGTGCGTAGTTGAAAAATTCATGGAAAAACTAATGAAATCTTTTTTAGAACCTCAAAGTTCCGTTTAAACGGAGTAATAAGCGTGTAAAGGCTCCAAATTTTTTCCGACCTTTCCTGTTGACTCGATACACTGTGCGCCTGGCTGAGTCGATGAAATGAAATGCATCTGTAAAAACAAGCCCAAGTTCGGATGCTGAATCAAGGATCCGAGCGGTCGGGAATACTACCGCGCCAAGGAAAAATGCCGTATGAAAATTCAAGTGTTGCCAAACTTCCGCTGATGAATAATGGACCACTAGACAAGGTACGAATTTCAGCATTCTGATACATGTTCCTTAATCAAAATTTCACGTAAAACACGATGCGCACAACGAAAATTACCGAAATCTACTCCTTACGGAGATATTTAATGATTCTTGATGCGTAAATTCAAACCACCCGCTCATGAAAACTCAATGCTCTACGTGATTCGCATCGCGCGCTAAACGTTATATCATGACAGTATCTGCGATTTAAAAATCTGGCAACCTCAATTTTGACGCTTTGGCTCAGCTTTAGCAAATTGCTTACAGTTTGAACAGCACATGGTGGGAAATGAACATTGCTCGATTGAGAAGCTTGCTGAAACCGTTGTAGTGCGCGATTTCACTCACGTAGAGCTTTGAGTTTCTTGTGAGCGGGCAGTTCAAACTCCTCGTTACCATTGTGAAATAAAAACGTTGATATCTGCGTTAGGAGTTATTTTCAGTAATTTTCGTTGTGTGAATCGTGTTCTACGTGAAATTCTGGTTAAAAAACATGTATCAGATTGCTTAAATTCGTACCTTGTCTAGTGGTCCATCATTTCGTAAGTTCGTTATGCATATATTTGCTTGAAATTTTCGGGTAATTTAGATTTAATTGCGAACGAACCTAGAGTACCTGTATAGCGAGAGTATAGACAGATTTGAAACTCCGAAAATCCATCAGGCCCTCACCGATGCCTCCGCGAATAAAGTTAGGGTCCAGAAATGCAGCCAACCTATGAATTCCAATTATCCAGAGCGATTTATTAATACAATTGTTACGAACCGTCGTTTATAAAGCATGTGATTGGCTTACTTTTTGCATAATTTTACTCATTTTTGCGAAAAAACGCTCATTTATGTACATTCTTGGCCATCTTGGTTAGAATTGAAATCTGTAGGCTGGCAGTGAAATTTCATGTGTTAGAAGTTGCTCAGAAGAGTGGCTGCACTTTTGGGCCCTAAGCTCTCCATCAAGCGATCTGTCCATACTCTCGCTATACAGGTACTCTAAACGAACCCGTCCGAAAAATTGGGAAGAAAGTATTCAAAACTTTCCCAAATATTTCATCTTTCATCAAGGGAAATTTGGCAATGCCTGGAGTTCCATACGGCGTTTTGTCCCAACACGGCAGATTACACAACCCGCACTGCACATTTGCCCGGGCGGACTAGCGAAGCGTTAAATTGCTATTCTTGGGCTCCTTTCTCGTTCCGGAGCCGGCGATAGTGAATAAAAGCTCGGATGAATGACACGCGGGACAGAATAAATACATCCTCCGGGGGGGGGGGGGGGGGCGCATACCATGCAAATCGCTTACAATCAACTGCGCTCTCAAGAGTGCATGACTCAAAGCTCGATGCAACGCTAACGAACTTAAACATTGCGGAGCGGGATTCATATAGATACATGATTATTTGGCGAGGGCAAGGAATGGGAATTATTGACATTGAGCTGGAATTGAATCAGAGAGAACGAAAAAACACCAACTCTGTAATTCGAAAGTGCTCAATTGTCATCAAAGACATTGTCAATTTTCATAAAGGTCATTGACGTCAGGGCATCTGTTTCAAATCGAACCTTTAAAGTGTCCTTAAGTACTTGTCTTTCGACACCAAAAATCTTTTTCTTAGACTAACTTCCACACTTACTATGCAGTTTTGTGTGTGTCTTGATTATTTTCATTTTTTCGAGTTGGTGTGTTTTCGTTCTTACTGATTCAATTAAGGTCTCGGGGAACAATCTCTGAACAGAGAAGAAAAATAATTAGTCGTAATAATCAACATGAATTGCATTTTTAAAACTTATCGGCGTACGGAAGGAGGAAAAACAAGACGTTCCCACGCGATGGATTGTATTCGATACATCAAACAGGTGAGATTGTATCGATATCGACTGGTCCAACATGTAAACATAGCCTCAAAAGTCAATTGAGTAATCTGAGGGAACGGGTTTCTTGTGATGGGTTTTTTTATTCTTATGAGGATGAAATGGTAGTGAAAAGTGAAATTGATAGGAATTTTCTCATTTTCAGCTTATCCCACTCAAATCCTAAAATGAGTGTCTCAAAATCTACATTTTTTAGGAAGAAGTTGTGCGATTCCGAGAATATACTCGATTTCCGTAGGTTTTTAAAGAATTTCACTGCATTTTGTAATTAGGAACTACTATTTCTGGCTCATCCATAAAACACGCCTACCTGCATAGGGAAACTCTTAGCACGTTCCTTGTTACTAACATGAGCCGGGAATTTCAGTTCCTAATTACATAATGAAGTCTAATTACTTTTCCATGAGCATCGCAGCTTTTCTAAGTACGCATCCCCTGCATCAGTCATTTCGGAGGTGAATGTGAGTGATCAATGCGCGATTTTTCCGCTCTAATTTATCTCGCATACAACCAGTATCCACGCGGTAGCCTGATATGTTTTCCTTTCTCTAGCTTTTGCTTCATGTTGAATTGGGACAAAAGGAAAACGCATTTTCGACTTTCCCTTTCATAACTTGCAGAGTTAACAGGCAGAATGCTCTCTGTTTTATCATTAGTTCGTTCACCCGCTACGGTGTCGTGTAATTGAGGATTTCATTATTTTGTAATTTTTAATTTTTAATTTTATTCGTCTCTTTATAAACGACTCCAGAATGACACAAAAGTTTTTGATGCCTTAAAAATTCCGACTCCGTTTCACTTATAAGTTCCTTTTAGCATGAATATACGTTCAGTTTTTTGTCTTCAATCGGACTCACTAGAAAGAAAGAAATTAGAAATTGACTTTCGGGGGAAAAATCTCTAGTCATGGCATTAAAAATGCCCCTACCTCCTTCGAGAATTTATCTGAGATGCACGCGGAACAAAAGATTGCTAATTTATCAATTTTGTAGTAAACAAACATATCCGACTTGTTTCAAATGTACATTTTACAAAAGTGTAAAGCTAATTTAACCACTGGGGTGGTTTTATGTCACATGTCGGAACACTTCTGTTACCCTCCCTCCTTTGAAAATTTATCCGAGCTGCACGCGGAAAAAATAGATTGCTGATCAAACAATTTTGTTGTAAAAGAATATGACCGACTTGTTTCAAATGTACATTTTACAAAAGTGGGAAGCTAATTTAACCACGGGGTTGGTTCTATGTCACATGTCGGACACTTTTTTAAACTACCCAATTGTTGAATCAGCACTTTAATTTTTTCCGTGATGACACGGTCACCCCTATTCACAAGCCGAAAAGAGATAGTAAATCTTCATCCATGCCCATGCCTCTCATATATCCGGGGTACTTCGCAAACTGGCTTCGCATGGAAACAGGGTCGTATCGGGTCAACGGAGGGCAATTCAAGTCACGGGTGGAATTGTTGACGAACGCGGCAAAAAAGCTGGCTAGCCGGGCGAGTTCCTTCCCGGCACCCTGGAGGAAATCCGGCAGCTGGAGTGACGTGAGCAACAAAAAGCAGTAAAAATTGTTGCCTTCGCTGAGAGTCTCGAAATTGTACACGCCACCGGTGAGGTTCTCGGCTCTGAGGCCAACGAAAGAGCAGTTTATGTTGCCCCCAAGGGCGAAGAACTTGGGGTATATACTGGCACCCACCAGCACGTCCTTCACGAAAAGCGGGATGGTGTACTCGTCGCCTATGGCCCGTTTATACCTGTGGAGGATTCATGAAAAAATAAGTTTCCGTAGAGTCATTTCAAATGAATGGGTCAATAGAGTGTGTCTGAAATTTTGTAAATTTCATCTTCAAAATGATACTGTTAGGAAAACTGAGTACGAGGATATCCTTGGTTTTCTAAATTGGACAATTATTAGAGGAAATAAAACAAAATAATCTAATCTGCTGAAATACATGTGTTCAAATGGAAAATGCCGCCAGATGACGTCATGAGACGGCACATTTGCTCAATTTTCAATCTATTTTTCTCCAATTTCCCATGTCAGAAAAAAATCATAAAAAAGTACTATGAACTCAGCTCAGTAAGCAATCTCAGATGAAGCAATACATTTTTTGTGTGCAAATTCTCCATTGCACTTTTTTCTACGAGAATTTTGAGAAATTCCAAATGTAAATGTCACCCGTTTTCTTGTGATATCATATGAAAATAAGAAAAATTTTCAACGAGAAGTGCGCAGGTGCATTCTGCCGTGCTAACGAAGAACGCTATATGAAAATTCGAGAGTTGCCAGATTTCCTTCGATGAAATGATTATTTTTGAGGAAAGTTATGAATATTTTTCCTTGAAAGTCTTAGGAAGTATAGGTGGAATTGCACTGAAAAAAAATTCCCGCCGTTTTTACCAAGGTCCGTTGGTACCTTTACCATCTCACTTTTTTTACCAATTATTGGTAATTTTACCAAGACAGACTGGTAAACTTACCTAAAAACCGGTATTTTTACTGTTTTTCCCAGGTAAGAATACCACTTTTATTGGTAATCAATTCCTGGTAACTTTGCCATTTTATCTCGGTAATGCTACCACGGTCGATAAAAAATATTGGCGTTTTTACTAAAGTCCAGTAAAATTACCGAGAAAGTTCAATAATTATACCGAGATTTCTCGGTAAAATTACCAATTCCATAAATGGTAATTTTACTAGGAAAAAAACTGGGATCAAATAGAACCCTGAATTCTTGGTAATGGGTCACTAAACCATGAACGAATTTTGACTTGCGAATATAGTTTTCTGAAGGAAAATGACGCATAGAACACGATGTGCACATTAAAAACGCAAAAAATTAACTCAATAACCGAGAAATGCGCAGTTCAAATCGCTCAACTTATACGCAAATTTAAAACGCCCCGGTTTCGCGCCGCACCGAATGATGTCATCCGGCACCGATAAGAAGCGGGCACGGGTTTCCACGACGTCAGTCAAATGTCTATCTACTCTTCGTATATGAGAACAATACTTAAATCGATATTATATCTTTTGAATTCAAAACTCGAATCTCATTCAGATGTTAGCTGCAATAAACAAGCAACAATTCCACATTGAAATTCGTTTTATTTTAACAAACATCAGGGGAAAATGAGAGAAGACTGCGGTATGACTACCGCAGTACATCAACACCGTCAGTTATTTCCCGCCATTCGGGTGCGTTTGAAATGTCTTGCAGTTTTTAGATTTTTCAAAAGCGGTTTTCTCCGCGATTTCGGCTCCATGAAAATGCGGAAAAATCACCACGTTATCTACTCACATAGTACTTTCAGAATATTCAATAAAATAAACAAGGTTTAGTGACCCATTTTACCCATTTCTTAGTAAACACACCGAGATTTTTTTTTCAGTGTAGCCATCGATATTATATATCATAGTACCAATTGTCAGGGATGCGCTCGAAGCCGGGAGTATAGATATATTCCCCGTTTATCTTGACGACGGAGTACCACGAGAGGATGTCCTCCTCTGTCAGACGGCCTCGAGGACGCTTCTTGGATTTATTGCTCATGAGCCAATAGTAGGGTCCGAGCCCCCCCTTAAAATTAAATCGAAGTGATTTTTGCAATTTTTACTTAAAAGCGGACACAATTTGGTAAATTTTCCCGTTTTATTTTTTCCTTTACGATGATTTGAACCGGAGTTATGATTTTNCATTCCGTTCTGTTTACCCGAAATCAGTCTCCTTCGTCGTTATCACATGCTCATCTTTCTGCGGCAGGCATAGCTGCCAGATTCACGGTATTTCGGTGACTCGGCCACCCGCCCAAAAAACCTCCCTCATTTTCGCCCAACTTGATTTCATTCTCGCCCAAAATACCTCTCTTTTCAACAAAAGCTCGCCCAAAAGGGTTCTCCCCGACGACGGAGTACCACGAGAGGATGTCCTCCTCTGTCAGACGGCCTCGAGGACGCTTCTTGGATTTATTGCTCATGAGCCAATAGATGAAGGTGTGCGAGCCTGCCGCTATTATGTTGAAAGAGATCGGTCCGAAGTAGCAATAACAATTATCGCGGAGACTCTCGTCGATGCGGTACGATCGAAAATCGAAGAGGTCGCGTAAGGTGTAATCGTTGTTCTTCGATCGGCTCAGGAAATTTTCCAACTGCTTCAAGACGAGCTGAAAAGAAAGGCAAATTGAAACCTTTACCATTTTCAAAAGGGGGGGGGGATTGGTGAAGTGCAACAACATTGGAGCAGGGTCTCTATTGGTCCGAAAATCTGGAAGTAATACTAACGAGGTGGCTCCGCCCCCTGGCCGCTACGCGGCAAAACCCCGAGGGTTCTGGCGCCTCCAAAGACCCGCGAAGCGGGCACGCGGTAAGAAGGACAATTGAGAAAGCTAATAAGATCTGTCCAAGCGACAAAGTTATACGTTCAACTTGAACCAAGATATGGCGCTATGAAAAATTCCATTTATGACGTCATCAAATGCGGCAGTAACACCCTTGGTTTCTTCCACCCTGCTTTCATTCGTGTTTCACGTTGAGTAACCAGTGCTAATGTGTATCTCCCTGACGGATAAAATCAAGGAGGAAGAAAGTGAGGTTGTCACTTCCGCGGTGGATGACGTCACGAACCGAATTGTCAAAGGGCAATAATTCGGTTGATGTTGACCGTAGAAAGTTGCTGTTTGGACAGCAGATGTTATTATTTTTAGCTAATCTTCAAGATCAAGCATCAAAGCACGATTATGTGACCAGCACAATTGACCCACTGTGTTATTCCGGAAATGGATCCTAGGAAGCAGTGGTTCCATCTCGGAAAATGTAATTCTCCGGGCCGATTATTGAAATTTATAGAAAGAGAAGACAAAAGGGACTTAGAGGGATCCTATTGGCGGAATCGGGTGGTTGCAATAGACAATATAGGCAGGTAATAGACTAACTAACGACAACCGACGAGAGACCTTTTAGTGAGTCCATCATTTTCCCCCTTACAAGAATAATATATACATAAAGTAATACAGTTATTAATATTTAAGTGCTGACATAAAACAGCACTTAAATATATTAAATATTTGTTAGTCTGGAAGAACCATCAGTTTCAACCAATGGGATTGTTCCGCACTCCCTATGTCCTCTTTGTCTATCGCCTCGTTTATCAGTTTCAGTATAATCACACTGGAAAAAAACACATTGGATCTAGGGTCCAGACTCTTAAAAACATCGACAAGAAAAAATACTCTTGATTCAATCAGATTTAAGCTTAAATCAAGAACCAAGCCTCTTAATTTGAGCGGATTTCCTTTTGATTTAAGCTTAAATCTGATTGAAACAAGAGCCCTTTTTCTTGTCAATGTTTTCAAGAGTCTGAACTCTAGTTTCAATGTGTTTTTTTAAGCGTGCCAGTAGGGCTCACTTTTTGAAATCACTCGGATGTACCATAGTACAGCACACCGATCAACCAATGCTATTCAACGGGCCGTCCAAATATTTTTTTCCTCGGACCAGTTTTCTTGTCTTTGAACCATTATACTGTCAAGCCCTGATGGTCTCTTACCAAAAAACCGAATGAACTGCTAATTGGGAACCCTTGAGAACATTTTCCTGTCAAAACCGTATTATTTCATGTGACAAAAACCTCATAGAAGCTTTCTTACGCTCGGAGGACTCAACTCTAGAACCTTCTTTCCCGCCAAAACTGTTTAGCCAATGAGCGTCTTGCACTGCAAGTGCAATCTGTGATGAGCCTCGTGACTCTTTATACCATGTAGGTACTAACCGTGGCCCCTGCAGAAATCCACTCAAACCACTGCAGTTATCTCCCGATTTAGCTTTGGGTGTCAGGTTTCGAGCAAGGCAATAAAAGACGGCGAGGAGAGGGTCGGCTCGTCGAACCTATTATATATCTTCCACGCCCGATTAACGATTCACCGTGACGCCAGGATCCACCAAATTTTCACAAAAATTGTTTTCCGTCTATTTAGGGAGATTTTCCTTACTTTCCGTTAAAGTACATATAAAAAGAGACCTCATTTGTAAAAATCGGCCGAATAGGAGAGAAGTTACAGTTCGAAATCCAAAGAGATTAACTCAACGCGATTTCGATGCACGGCAGTTCGCCCAAATCACGGTCGTGCGAAATGCCGCATATCAGCTTAAAATCAAGATAATTGGACGGAATCTCTAAAATCAATTTACATTCAACGTTCATGAATCAATATTTTCTCCCAAATTTAGCAAAAAGTACCAATTGATGCAAATAACAAAGACGTGAAAATAGTAGGTATGTGTCCAATATTTTAGTTATTCGGCACGCTTTTCCAACATATTCATGTTGGATTTTTCTGCTTGTTTTTTTTTTTCCGGTGCAGCCCGCAGTTGCTCTGCTCCGAATATTTTGAAGTAAAATTAAAGGGATCCACTGATTCCTCAGCTTTCTTTTTATGCCGATGGGCTAAAAGTGCATTAAAGTTTGGTAATAGAACCTTGTCTGCGTCTTTGTATTGATAAAGGTCGCCCTTCATAGGCGAGGCGTCCGACTCGTACTTGTTGTGGGTGCCACTGAGACCACTCGGTTCGTAGCTTTGAGCGCGGACTTGAGGCGTTGCCTTCCCAATACTGACCATGGCCGTGCGGTTCACAATAGCCCCGGCAGTGACAATCGCTAACGCGGTTAGGAAACCAGCTATGTCCTTTCCGAGCCCGAACACCTTGTAGCAGAAATTGAAAAAAAAATGAAAGGTCATCTTGTGAATTTTCTTAGTGTCACACGGAGAATCTCATGTGAAAAAGGTTTTCAGAGAACCTATGAACTTTTTAAACTTCGTATATACAAGAGCCGCTTTTACAGAGCTGCGGGCTGATGATTGAAATTGATAGACAAAGCTATAGACAAAGAAGACAAAAGGGATTTGGAGGGATCCTATTGGTGGAAGTGAGTGGTTACAATGGACAAAGGAGGCAGGTAATAGACTAAGTAACGGCAACCCCCGAGGGACCCGAAAGTCAGTCCATCATTTTCTCCCTTAGTCTATGAGAGCCAATCATTTCAACCAATAGGATAGCTTCATACTCCCTATGTCTTCTTCGTCTTTTGCTTTGTCTATGAATTTCAATAATCGGGCCGCAGGTTGGCGTTGTGCGATACCTAACCGGTCGAGTGCTCTGTCCTTCCACAGCCCTTTACAGAGTTGGCGCTCCTTCATTTCATGTTAAGTTAAACCTCCCCTCGTCGGCTTTTCTTCTGGCGCACTGTGGATCGAGTCAATGCGAGAGGTCGGACAAAATTGGGAAACTCTAAAAGATCACAACTCCGTTTTTACAAAATTTTGAGGACTTACAAACGGTCCCATTACTTTTTTCGTCAACTTTTCTATAAGAATCACCCCTCATAATTTAAAAGACGAAATAAACTTCTAAATTTGCATTTTTTGAAAAAAAAATTCGTGTTCGACCTCTCCCATTGATTCGGTCCTCCATGAAGTATCTATTCAAACTCAGAATTTACAAACATTTATTGAATTTTCGTTACATTTCGTGAAATTTTTAAGATAGAAAACCTTGAAATCCTAGAGAACTTGTTAACTCCGTGCAAAATGAATTGAGCTAAGCTAAACTAGTCATATACACATTGAAACTAAAAGACGTGTGCATTATCTGAGGATTGTTAACTAAAGGCGGATAGAAGCGCTTACACTAAAATCAAACGAACGAGAAGAAACGAGAGAAGAAGAATAAGGGAAGAAGGAGGAAGTAAGAGAATGAAGAAAAACGGACCTAAGAAGTGATAGACGGATACGAAAGAGAGATAAGTTATTATTTTCATTTCTCCTCTTCTCCGTCTTCGTACCTATGTCAACTCTTCTTACCTACTTCTCTTCTTCATACTCTTCTCCTCATCCTACCGTCATTATCGTCCTTTACCGTCCTATCTTCATTTCTCAAATTCCTCTCCTCAGTATTTATCAATTACTTACTTACTAGTGGCGCTACAGCCGGGGGTGGGCTTTAGCCCAAGACGACGCGTCTCCATCCTACTCTGTCCATGGTCTTTTCCCTCCATCCTATCACTCTTATTACTCTCAGATCTTTCTCTACCCCATTTTGCCAACTTAGCCCTGGCCTTCCTTTCTTTCTCTTCGATAAAACTTTGGCTTTCTTGATTCTCTTCGGCATTCTTTCCTCCTCCATTCTGCTAACGTGTCCCAGCCATATTTATCAATCAGAGGGATCTAATATTTCCTCAGCTTCTTTTTTTTTTGCTCTTTTGACAGATCTTATTATTTTTACCTGATTAACAAGAATAAAACATCAAAACACAACTGTGACTAGCCACAACCAAATCCCCCCCCCCTTATCAAAATCCACCTCTCACCAACCCCCAACCCCCCCTCCAGCCGAAGATATACCTTGTGGTAATTCCGCCGTGTCTCGGGAAGTTAACTCTTGACTACTTTACTATTAATTAATTAACTATTTGTACTTAGGAATAACTATGTATGTATTATCTCTTGTTATCTATTGAATAAATAATTTCTCTTGACAAAAAAGAAAGAAAAAAACTGGGACTAGCGCAACTGACCCATTCTACGTCGAATTTCTTACCCTAAAACAGCTTTCGATCAACTGTGCTGCGGTGGCAACACCGTTACGCGGGATGTAATTGTGGTTGGCCATGGCGTTGAGGCCCGGACAAGGGCCGCGTTGGTCTCCGGCCGCGAAATTGGGGGCCACGAAGGCATGCTCTCCCGTATTCTTCACTAACTGGACCTTAGGATTGAAGGGCACTTCGAGCACCTGTGCCTGACCAATGATTGCGTTCAGAAGTAAACTGATCAGGACCTTCATGTTTGCCCCAGATATCGGAGTGCTGAGGAAAATGCCCTGAAACGGATTTTTAAAGTGGGTCATATGACATTTAAATGTAGGTACAAAAAAATCTGATTCAGAAAACAATTACAAACAAGAAAAGATAACAAAATCTCTCATTTCCTGGGAGTTCATTAATTTCTAATTTTGTCGTATTTCGGTGATACAAAAGACTGCGCACCTTTAATTAGTTGAGTTAAGAGAGAAACCAAACACGTAATTTGACCTGGAGCGACGCGGCGCAAAGAGAAATGATGACGAGGACTTGAGATGAAAAGGAGAAGCCCTCGACGCGGCGGTCGGCATGTAACACATATTAGCGCCTACGAGACTGCATGAATACTTCACGCATTGCGTCAAACACAGTACAGTCAACAGCGGTCGGCGCGGCGCGGCGTGAAACGCACAGTGCCTACAAGACTACATGAATACTTCACGCATTGCGCCAAATACAGTGTGATCAGCGCGGCACGGCGGCGGAACTTAAAATTATTAAACCACATTTATGTTTGTTCTGTCTTAATTTTTTAGTTCATTTCTTACAAATGAAAGGCCTTGTCTCCACAGAGGAAGTTCCGTGAACTTTTACTAGTAGTGTTGACAGGGCTTACGCAAATTATGTGTCCAACACGAGTGAACGCGTCTTGTGCACCATTCTTCCTCCGGCACGTTCACGTCTAGATCTGATGCACCCGGGATGTGTGTGTCTAGATCTTATGCACCCGGGATGTGTGTGATGGTGAAGGTAGTAAAACGGAAAAAATATTGAGCGTCGGAACCCAAAGCAAGATTCGCGATTTTGCAGATGTCATTAGCAGTTGTGAAATCATAAAATTTGACGGTCCAAAGGCGAATCTGTGACCAACACAGTTTAAGACAAGGAAAATTCCCGTTCATTAATATTTTTGACTGTTATGATTCATTCAAGAGTTTTTTCGTCAAGAGATGGAGATATGCCAGCTTCCGGAAGATCTCTAACATGACAAATTCCTATAGCGGGTTTTCGTCGCAGAGCGCCCTAGCACGCCGTAATAGCGACTTTGCACATACATGATTTTATTACTTTCAGCCCCTACAAAAGCGAACCCTTTTTTTTTTTTTACTGTAAAATCAAACCTTAATCTTAGCAGTGCAGAGGTTTAGACCTACCAATTTTAAGAGGTAATGGTGGAGGCAGCAGAACTATGAATAGAACGTACTCTTCGTTGCAAGAGTTGGAAAATGATCACTGGTCAACTGGAAACAGGCTTGTTTGTCTTCATAGGTGGGCGCAATCCGAAAAATTGTATTTCCTTCTCTTGATAATTTTCCGAAAAGACTTGACTACTCTGCGCTCCGAGTTTGACTGATGGATGCGATACGTTGAAAGATAAGAGAACAGGAAGTATTTATTTAAAGGAAGAGGAAACTTTGAAATAGTGTTAAGGTCTTATGAGATAATGTAACAATATATCTCTGCCAAAACAGGAAAGACGTTGAACGATAATTTTTTTTTCTGCCAAATCAGTTAACCTACTCCCAGAACCATGTTCTAGGTCAACTGCAGTGCCATTGTCTTCAAAAACATGAAATTATCTACCTACAATCGTTGAATCTCATTGTCAAACAAACAAATTGTCCATAGTTGGTTACATTTGGACGTACTCATGCCAAAAGGAACTACGTTAAACGCAATGCCTAAGCACATAGTTCAGTTTAGCATAAATTCGTCCATATAAGGAAAGAAAAAATATCAAGCATTTATCCTCTCCTTTGTTTCCATCAATGGAGAAGCGCCTGCATTTTCTCCTGTACAAATGAATATTTTAAATCTTTTCCGGAAAAATAATATAATTTTTTGTTATACAGGGTGATCCAGAGTTAAACGGTTAGACTGCTGGAGCCGAAACACCCACGATCCCCCTCTTTAAATTGAGATTTTAATTTTTTTAGATAATCTATAAATTCAGGGCATAAAATTTCAGAGGAGTTCAAATTTTCATGAGATTTGGTTCACAACCGTTGCCGAAATTTAGGAAGAACGTTTTACTTTCCGAAATTTCGGAGGGGGGGGGCGTAGCTCCAATTAGGGGCGCTTTTGGAAAAAACTTTATGCAACAAAAAAGTCTTATTTTGACCCATAGAACACGCTTTTGCAGTCTGGCCGTTTAACCCTGGATCACCTTGTATTTTCGTCCAAATATGAGGACCTTCCCAACAAGACACAGGGTCGCGTCGCCCAGTGAGGGAATACTGAGAAAACCGGGAATTGTCAGGAAATTTTAACAAGTCAGGGAAAACCTGGAAACGTCAGGGAAAAATCGTCAAATCACCTTCATTTGCTCTCTTGTGTGGTTTGACGTTTTGAACAACAAATTTTGCCTGGAAAGTATTTCTAACCATGTCTTTTTAAAAATCTGGTATTTTTTCAATTGTCAGAGAATCTCACCAAAATATGCCAGGGTAATGTCAGGAAATTCCATTTTCTAAATTCTGTGGCAACCCTGAAGACAGCATAATCGCTGAAATCGTGTGTTTTTTTAACAATTCACACGACAGAGAAACATAATGGCCCTCTTATAATTTGCATAAAATCTGCTTCTTATGTCATTCCACATAAGGTAGAAATTTTTACAACATAGGTGCCCCTGGGTGGTTTTAACAATAACAAATCGCATTCACAATCTCAATGACGTTGACGCGCGCTGTTACGTCAAAATGGTCCCCTTATTTATTTTGAGCTACAGAAAATTCAGAAGCCCCCTCCTTCCCCTTACGACCTGATGTCTGTCAGGGCTCATATAAGTCTGGTAGATGTACACGCGTTTGTATTTCTTGCAATAACTGTAACTGATCTATCGATTTCCTGGGTATTGAATGGACCAAAACTAACAAAAAAAGAATCTAGTTTCATGTCTATTAAAAAAAAGAACAATGAATTATTATATCTGACCGGGGTCCGGCTTCAATCAATTATTTTTTTTAAATCTTAAAGAAAAGTTCCACAATCTCAGCTGTGTTTAAGCGGCGTGCGTATGCCGATAGCTCGTTAGTGACCCTCATAATTATGATCTGCAGGAAATCTATAGAATTCTGATAATATATGATCCTTATAGGGAATATGGTAAGCACTTGATTTCTAAAAGATCTTTTCACGCTGCTGATAAACGTAGCCAGAGGAATAATCAACACCGACAGAAATTTAGTAATGGTTACCGAAATTCCTGGAGATTACACTCAACCAAGAACCCATGTAACCCAACATTATTTTTTATTCGAGTAACCGTGACCTCCACTCGATTTTTAAACTCGAGGAAAACCGGAGAAATATGAATATTTATACATATTTATGTATATTTATGAATTTTTTTCTCTACCTCAATATTTTCCCCGTAATTGCATCAACTTCCCGCGTTTTCCCCCTCATTGTTTCATTTAGTTCATTCATTATTTATTGGGGTCATGGGGATTTCATGTTTGTCACTATCGCTATCCCAGTTCGTTCTTTCCGAATACAACTTCATGAAGTAAATTTCAATGAGGGAAACCGGTTTTGTGCAGCACTAACTCTATTTTGAACGTTCTTGTCCCTTTATCACGGAGGAAGAGCCATGGTTTTGTAAACTATTGGAGTGTAATATCCGCTCTCTGATTCAAAGAAATAAATTCATAGCTAGTCGGCTCGATTTTTTTCGGCTCTTTGGTTAAAGTTTTCATTACATGTTCTAAGTTTTTCGGCTCTTTTAACCAAGAACTTCGGTTATCCGAAGTGGAGTTCTGTTGTCAGTCGATCAGGTTGGCCAGTGGAGTTGAGATTTTAGTCCGTTAAATTGGAAAACGTCTACTGAACTCAATCTACTCATATTATTTCCGAGAATTCCTATTTCTCCTTGTGTGAAAATATTGTATGTTCAGGTTTTCTTTTAATCAGACCTCATTATGTCCGATGTGAAGACAATTATGTACTGTTGAAACACTCCGTTTAAATTTAATTTTTTTTTTTTTTTCAGAAAATTCAATCTTGAACGGGATAGGTTTGGGCATGGAATGGCCTGAAAAGATAATTTTTCGTTAGGAAAAAAAATTGACTTTTCGATAACATTTATTAATTTTAAACAAGGCAAAGGAAATGTAGAAAAGCTTGTTCCAGAGTTTCCACAGTCAGGGAATACCGAGAAATGTTAGGGAATTTTAAAAATCCAGGGAAAAGCTGGAAATGTCAGGAAAAATAACGAAAATTTCAGGGAATAATCGTCAAATCACCTTTATTTGCTCTCTTGAGTGGTTTGACGTTTCGGACAACAAATGCCTGGAAAGTATTTCTAACTATGTCTTTTTAAAAATCTGGTATTTGTTCAACTGTCAGAGAATCTCACCAAAATTGTCAGGAAAATCAGGGAAATAGTTGAGGAATTTAATTCTCCGAATTCTGTGTCAACTTTGTTGTTTTCTATTTTTTGGACTTGTTACTTGTGAGCATCGACTGACGCATATGACATGGGCATTGCTGAGCCTGAGAATATGAAGGCCACAAGTAGAGTCATAGCTCCGAGTCGCAACCAAGGTGAAAGAAAATTATGGATTCGCCCTGTTTTTCCACAGTGATATCCTCGCCGTTCTTAACATTGCAAGTAATAACTCGGTTTTTTCTTAAAGTATCAATATTTTTGCAGTTTTTTATTCTATGACTGCAAATGCACGATTCTGGAACACGCTGGAACTGACTAATTCGTGCCTCAGACGCATTTGATCGTAATTTAGCTTTCATCGAGCATTTCAGGGTGGTTACTTGAAATATGATGAAAAAGAAGTTACGTCATCTTGTGTCAATGGTGTGAGGGTCAAAAAGTAGGTTGATGAACAAGAAAACGTCAATTTCGTAACCAATTATCAGGAATGTTTCATGACGGAGTGTGGGTAATGGTAAGCTTCAAAATTTCGTAACGAGAGGTCAAACAGGAAAAAAGTTACCACATATACTCGATAATTCAATCATTTTTATTTTTTTATTAAAAAAAATAGCAGTATTATTTTGGACAAGTATGGAATCCTGAAATGTCTGTGGTCCAAAAACAGCACCATCAACAAAACTGATCAAAACCCAACCGAAGAAATTGCAATTAAATAAAATGAGATTGATCTCTGAATGATTTCTGAATTTATTTTCATTTTGGTGCGATGAAAATAACAATCTACTCTTGAAAAATCAAAATTATTTTTCATTATTTTTGTTTGCATTCGAGCCACCGCCGTCTTGGCGTTTTCTTTTGTAACTCCATGAGCGAGAACCAATTAGAATTGGATTTTTTTGGACCACTTTCAGCCCAATCACACCAGAATTGAGATGTCGTAACTCAGGGTATAAAGGAACTCTACACGGGACTCTCAAGGGAGAGAAAAACTTTGTGCGTGGGACCCGATGTTGAGGTCCTATGGAATTCTGAAATTTTCGGATCACGTATCTAAAAACTTGAGGTCGAGCTGTCGAAGCTCGGGTCAGACATCGAGGCACTTCGGTTTGTACCGGAGAACTTCAGATGTGTGACCCGATCCCTTCGGTATGTATCGAAGTACCTCAGATGTCTGAGCCGAATTTCGGCAGCTGGACCTCAAGTTATTAGATACGTGATCCGGAAACTTCAGAGATCCATATGACCTCAACTTCGGGTCCCACGCACGAAGTTTTTTTCTCCGTGTATTCAAGAAACACCTATGAATACTTCCCATCATTTCGCTTCTTGTCTTTGGCTTTATCTTCCATCGGTCGGGTTGAACAGTTGAACTTCTCCATGTACTTGAACACGACTCCCGGGTCCGGGAAGCCGATCCTCGTGTAACCCGGGTATTTGTCAAAGGCGTCCGGGTCGAGTCGCTCGCGCTGCGGGCAGTTGAGGCGGCTCGCGAAACTGCTAAACTGGCTGAAGTGTTTAGCCGTAGACTCGATTGGGTGAATCTGCAAGTACTCGTTGGCGTTGGGCGAGGCCTGCATCAGCGAGAAGAAGTAGCAGAAGAAGTTGTTTCCCTCGGCGAGGTTCTTGGCGTTGAAGACGCTGCCCATGGGGTTCGTGGGGTCGACCCCGACGAAGGAGTTGACTTTCCCGGTGTTGCCACCGATGGAGAGGAACTCCGGGTGCTTCCTGGCCGCGGCCGCCAAGTCATCCAGGAAGAACGGGATATTGTACTCGTCCCCGACGGCGCGACGGTACCAGTTGTCCGGGATCCGCTCGTGGCCGTACTCGTACTTGAAGTTCCCGTAGGCGTCCTCCGTGACCGAGAAGAAGGATTTCAGGACCTCCGGGCCGAGAAAACCCTCGGGATGTTCGCTGGTGTGGTTGGCCATGAACCTATGAAACCGACAAATATCTGCATTGAAATAAGGACCGTTCAAGTATGTAAGGCACTT
>NW_017566789.1:112214-142293 GCF_001854935.1 Bemisia tabaci
GGGGGGGGGGGGGGTCCGGGGTCCTGGCCAATCTTATGTAATGGGTCAGTTGCGCTGGTCACAGAACCGTGTTTCGATGCTTGATTCTTGTAGATAAGCTTAAAATAATAAGATCCGTCCAAAGCACAACTTTCCACGTTCAAGAATAACCGAGATATCGCCCTTTGAAAAGTCCGGGGTTCTGACGTCATTTACCGCGGTAGTGACACCCTTGGTTTCTTCCACCCTGCTTTCATCAGTCAGTGACGCACTGGTTACTCAAGGTGAAACTTGGACGAAAACAAGGTGGAAGGAACCTAGGATGCCACTACCGCGGTGGATGACGTCAAGAACCCGACTTTGCAGTGGGCGATATCCCTGTTAATATTGAATGTAAAAAGTTGCTGTTGGCACAGATCTTAATATTTTCAGCTAATCTACAAGAATTAAGCATCAAAACATGATTCTGTGACCAGCGTAACTAACCCATCGAGGTGTAAACGCAAGTATTAGAAAGGTTGCGGTTTGGACCGATCCTATTATTTATAGCTGATCTACAAGAATTAAGCATCCAAACACGATTCTGTGACCAGCGCAACTGACCCATTCAAAAGGGGAGGTCAGAGATTTCTTACGGTGGGGGGGGGGGGGGGGGGGGGGAGGCAAAAAAGTTGGCGAAAATGCCTCACGTAATACTTGAAGGGCTCCTGAATGGACGTATTTCTGCTCAACGGTACCGGAGACGTGTGGGAAAGAAAGAGTGTGCTCGTTAGTCGAGGGCCGTAAGAGTGAATGGGAATTATAAAGCGCCAATGACGTCAGAAGCGACGATGGGAAGGACGATAACGATATTGCCGAATTAACTCATGAGCCCTGTCCACAACGCTCTTGTGCTACGCCCACGTCTCATGAGTGCTTCGCACAGTTGGCACATAGCTCCGTTTAATTTAATGTAAAATCCCGCTCTTCTGCTTCTCTGGAGTACCTATATTAAGAGAGTACGGCCACTGGGCCCCATGGAGAGGCTTTAGGACCCAAAAATGGCGGTGCTTTGTTTTGGTTTTTGAGGATGGGAGGGGGATCCTTGCCAACTTTTGACGGGTATCACCAACCGCACTTGCTGCCAACCTTACTATACATATCTAAGATAATTTTTCTCGAAAATTGCACACGATTAGCCGTAAAAATATGTAAAGAAGTCGCAATAGTGCATTTGGGTAAATTTCTCTTTACGATAAGCAAAGAAAACAACATTTTGAGTCATTTTGTATTCCATTAACTCATGGCGTCCGCCATTTTTGGGTCCTAAGGGCTCCATTCAGCCTAATATGGCTGAGCCAATCAGAGGTGGTAACACCAGTGGCCATGCTCTCTTAATATAGGTACTCTATGCTTCTCCATAAGGAATCGCGCCCACTTTTTGGAACACTTCCAACGCTCTCACCTTTTTATGCATTGAATTGACTTTCTCATTTATTTGAATACAAAATAAAATAATAAAGGAAACTAACAGTATTGAAAAAAAATGCACCTGTAGATGAAGGTGTACGCTGCAGACACGACGAAGACTCCGGAAAACGGTGCGACAAAAAAATATGGGTTCTCATTGAGACTCTGGTGGAATCGCTTATGACGGAGTTCCGTAAGTTTGTCCATGGTGACGGACGGGTAACTCATGTTGTACAAATCTGACCACCGGTCCGGGCATAATAAGTAGCAATTACCACACACATCAATGTCGCAGCGTGTCGGCGATCCGTCCCCTTCGTAATCAAACGAAATAAATATATTACTACAAAATGTACATAAATGATTTTCGTGTAAAGAAATAAAATGAAACTTAACGCTCAGCTCAGGTGTTATAATTTGAAAAAGTGTTCTCCGGTTTTAAATGGATTGAAGTGGACTACATCTTGCAATCAGAACTACAATTTCTGGCTCATCATGAGTGGCGGTAGCCACCACCGGGCAAGTAACCTATCCTCCAACAATTGGCAACACAGCACAGCCCGGTTGAGGCAACGACACCATAGTTACACGAACTTGGCTTATTTGGGTTTTTAGTTGCGGTCCGGTAAACTTTTAAAAGCAACGGAGCGACGGATTTTAGAAATTTTGGTGTCTAAAGATGCATCTCGGTCCCGTCTAACGAACTGTTGAGTTTCAAGGAGGTTGATGATTTATTAAACGAGATAATTACGCATTTGTGCCTAAAATAGCGAAAAGTATCCACTTTGACCATTTTCACGTTCGGACAATGCTGTAGAGAATACGAGACATCAGAGCCCTATATAATGTTATATCAAAAGAATTGTCTTGCTCCCGTGTAGTGTGCATTTTAGTTTCATTAATATCCAAGGCATCCTAAGAGAAATATTGCGTCTAAACTGCTTTTCGGGTGCAATGGGCGACCCGACCCGCCGACGCTTATCATTGAATTTCTCGCTTACACTATTCTGGAATGAAGTTATGGTGATTTCCTGGAATCATCTTGAAGATATGAGGATTCCAAAAATTATACATAAGTTGGGGTTTACTTTTACCGTTTAGGCTGTATCTTGGACAGCAACTCGAAAATCATGAAACCCGACTTCACTAACACATACACACGGTAGAGTAACAGTGTTAGTGCTCTCTGCAGTCAGTCATCAACGTCATCAACTCACGAGCGGAACAACAAAACAAATCACGAATGTTAGGTTAGTTCATATTTGGTTCCTATTTCATGGACATCAAGAACGATCGAGACAATATGAAATCATTTGGTTTCAATGATTTCAATCCATTTACGACTCCAACGATGTTTGTGACAATCATTATCATCGTGTTTAACAACCTGGAGCAGAAGACTATCGCCTCATTGTGAAGTGAATTCTGAATATCCAATCTTAGAACTCAGAACCTCACCATTCTATTCTCTCATTGTTCTCTCTTCGATTTTGGTTCAAATTAAGTGATTTAAAGTCGCTTCACTAAAATTATGTGATCCTGAATTCATTCAAGAGTGTTAAGCTCACATTTTTCTGGCACTACAGCCCTTTTACTCCTCAAATTCTATGGATATGAGTCCATTTCGCTCAAGGTTTCTCTGAGCGATACCAAGTGTTTATACATTTAAGATAAGTGAGATTTGTCTTTTGGTTCTTCTCTTAGCAGTTTTAAAGTAAATTAGGTATTACAGTACCTTCATCCAGTTTTGTTTCCTTGTTTAATGTTTGTTAAGAGTCTTTCTACGTGAACACTCAAGGACATACATACTTTCGCTCAGGTACCAATACCATTGTTTTTCTTTCACGTCAGGATGTACCTTTAAACATGCTAATTTACCAAAGAAAATCCTCCAGTTATAAATAATTTTAAGCTTTATTATGAAGTGAAAACCTCTGTGCGGTGTCGCTAAATTTCTCGGATAAGTCTCAGTTTAGACACGTAGAACAGACGTTCACTTTTGTCCGTTACGATCCCTGCTCTTATAGCTTCGCATCTTACTTTGATCTCCGATTCATCGATTAATGGCACTTTTAGTTCCATTCATCATCAATCAGTTCAAAGCTATCTCAACGATGAATCATCAAACGTTATATCAAGGAAGAAATTTTCTGCTGAAAGCTACGACAGAATCGACATTGCAACTCATCTTATACGAAAGCATGAACCAGGACATAAGAATCTGTCTCAAAGTGAACATTTTTTTCAACTCATCAGGCAGTTTAGCAGGTAAGAAATCTACAGTTGATTAATTAAGGATTACCAGATTACATGCACACTGGTTTTCCAAAATTTACGGTAGATAGGGATATTTTTATTGATAGTGATTAATGACGAAACGAATATATCAATGCCATGGCCAAACTGGGAAACTACTTACCGCAATCCACAAAGTTCATCCGCAAAGACTTTCAGAGTCTTTTCATTTCTCTGCTGATAAATAATTCAACATAATTTCTGAAAACTGTGTAATTAATGACTGCGATGCGCACAAAATTCTTTTCTGGGATTTTAAGCGTAGAGGTCACTAACATTTCTCTGATTTTGGAATGTCCTCTTTTGACATTATGTGTCTCTCTTAAAAATTCTTTTGACAAAAATTTTAAGTTTTTACTTGACTTAATTTTAAGTGTTTAGTCTCTTTAAACTGAAAAGTCCAATTTTTTTACTGGGAGAAGGAATTTCAATGCTCCGCAGCAAAACTACCTGACATATTTTCACAGTGAGGAGGGCTTAATTTCCTAACTTTTACAGAACCTGTCACCCTGTCTATCTCTCAGAAATTCAGTGAACCAGATGAGATTCAATGAGGGTCGTTGATAACTTTACCACTAAATTGATACCGCTTAAAGGATTTTGGAGGGAGCAATTTTACCTACTAACATTGTTGTCAAACAGGGTTTATTCATCAGCGCCCTGAATTGTGGAACCAAGAGAAAATGATTTGTTTTCATTTACTCCTCAAAGATGATACTGACCATGATGCAGGTCAGTACCTATGAGAACTATATAGATCTCATAAAATTTCAGTAAACCTTGTCGCTGGGGGAAAGATCTAATACATACTGAAGATAATCATGGAATAATGTACTCTCCTAAATAGACCAAAATTACAATGAAAATGTTCATTATTTGATGAAAAATAAAGTACAAACATTTTCAGAGTCTCAGAGGACACCAAGAATGCCAAAAAATCTTAAAATAATTTCCTTTCACAAACAAAAATAAAAATGACACTGAACATTTCTAGCAGGGCTTCTTGATAATCAGAGAACAAAAATTTTGAGAGCTTGACACTTTTAATCCTTACAATTTTTAGATTGTAACACTAATGAGGTCTGGGAAGCTGTTGAATGCCCTGATTTCCAAACTTCTATTACTCAAGCAGCACACATTTCTTTGAATTTCAATTCCATGGTAAAATTATTTCTATTGCATTGTAGTGTTGAGAATGTTGCCTATTTACTCATTGAAGGAACAATTTTTAGAGCAATTAATTTGAAATAAGTACCTTCCGTAGTTGAAATTTATCATTGAATTTCTTCGTATTTCTTTTCTTTCTTCTTTTTCTTTTCTTGGGATTCTACAATTGTATTTCTTTTCAGGGATATCTACAGTTGTGTAGATTTTGATTTTTAAAACTATCATCTCTTTTTAAAACTAAGAGAGCGTTGAAATAATTATCACTTACCATGTATAACTTTCTGCAAAATTTGCCTCAGTTGATGCTCTCACAAGTTCAGTTGTAAAGTCAATTCAGCCATAGCTTTCCGAAGAAAATTTCTTCTTCGATCTAACAATTAAAGATTAATCGTCGAAATAGCTTTGAACTGATTAATTAAAAATGACACTCAAGGGTGTAAAAAAATAAGACGGACCCGAGAAACTTTGCGACACAGCAAGGAGATATCCACTTCATAGCTATAAGCATTAAATGGATTACATTTTGCAATTAGGAGCCACTATTTCTGGTCCATTTTAGAAACAGAATACATGCTATTGGTTTCCCTATGCAGATATGTGCTTTTATGGGAGAGCCAGAGGTAATGGCTCCTTATTGCAAAATGTAATCCAATTCATTCACAAGTGGGGGACTTCATTTGGTAAAATGACAGTCTTCTTGCAAAAATGAGATGATATAAACCCCAAAAAACCCAAAAACTTGGGTAAAGAGATTCCGGGCAAGTCACCATCCTCTTGCCAAAAACCTCCAAAAGCTCCTCTTTGTTCCCCTCTTCAGTGGAAAAAGAAAATATCACAATACAACAGTTTCCATTTCTGTCATAGAGTACCCCATGCGGACCAAAGAACGGAACTCTTAGTCGTTTACACATTTACCTATTTAACAAAATCTCCAGGAGGTCACAGACAGACTGGCAGCCCCTCATTGGACCAAAACGCACACCGTACCATTTTTTCCTTGTAGGTATGTGCCTCCAAAGTACATGAAATGACTCCTTGAGGGGCGGGCAAGTTTGATTGAAATTCACGTTGTCTTCTGAAAATTAGCTAAAATTTTTACCTTGAAGAAGAAGAAAATCGAGTTATCATTTTCTTCCATACACGGTAGGTATGCCTATGAGAGGCACCAGGAACGCCTTCCAAAATTATTGATGCAACCCGCACGACTCCGAAGTCAGCGGAAACTTTCTTGAAGGGTCTCCTAAGATTTTCCCTACGCAATAATCCCCTTCAAAAATGAATGATGCAACAAGCGCGTCCTGTTTGACCACGAAAGCTCCTCAGATGAGAAGTCTTTTGGTCTGGTCAGAAAAATATTCGAACTTTATTTTTCATCTTCTCTTCTCATTTCCCGCATTGACGGAGGCGAAATTTTTTGGAAAGCATGACGAAGAGGATGGTGACTTGCCCGGAATCTCTTTACCCAAGTTTTTGGGTTTTTTGGGGTTTATCCATAAAACACTTATGTTCGTAGGGAAACGAACGGTGCATACGTTTTCCTTTTCTGTTTCTTTTCTATGTTCTTGTCAGAATCCCGAAAGTGGACCTTAATTTCCTCTGCGATCTTAAAACCCTGAAACCTAAAAACTGTCATCTTTGAACTTCAGGACGTCACACGACGTCACATTTATCTCAATTTTTGAGCTTTCAGGGTCAAATTTTCACATTGGTCACGTGTCTCGGGAGATCGGGATGGTTCAAAATCACCAGAAAAAGCGCCTTATATTGGCTGTCGTCCGAACCGTAGAGGAACCTGACATCCTGACATCCGTAGAGGTTCCTGCGTTCCATACATTCCATGAATTAAAAAAAAAAAAAAAAAAAAAAAAAAAAAAAAAAAAAAAAAAAAACACCAGGGGCCGTCCATAAATTACGGCACCCATTTCTCGATTCTTTTACCCCTTCCTCCCATTATGTCACCTAAATGTCTCTCACCTTCAGGCCCTCTAAAAATTACGTCATTTACAGCGTACCCCCTTTTTTCGTAGGCGTGGGGTTGTAACAAACCTTGCCACAGGTGTATCACACATTGACTCGTATGTTTAAATGACTCGAAAATAAGTTTAAGCACATAGGAAAAGACTAAAGTCCACTAAGTACTTTTCTCTTTCTAATACAGTAAGGTTACATTTGGTAACCTCCCTCCTCCCCCTTCGTCTATCACCTCTAGACCTCCCTCCCCGTGAGCGGGTACCTAATTTATGGACGGCCCCTTAGCGTCATTAATGTACAGTCCCTATACTGTCGTGCTAAGAAAGAACGCCGTATGAACAATCGAGGACTGCCGAGTTTCCCTTGATAAAACATGTATTTTCGACAGCATTCATGCATATTTTTCCTCGAAATTTTCTGGATACATAAAATAAATTGCGTGCAAAATTGTCCGAAAATGTTTAAGAAAAATATCCACAATTTTCCTTGACAATTCTTTTTCTGTAGAAGGAAATATGGCAAAGGCTGAAGGCTCATACGGCGTTTTTCCTTAGCACACGGAGAAGAAAACTTTGTGCATGGGACCCGAAGTTGAGGTCCTATGGATCTCTGAAGTTTTCGGATCACGCATCCGAAAACTTGAGGTTCAACTGCCGAAGTTCGGGTCAGACTTCTATGTATAGTACTTCGGTATACATACCGAAAGGTTCAGGTCACACATCTGAAGTACTCAGGTACATACCGAGAGCTTCAGATGTCTGACCCGAACTTCGGCAGTTGGACCTCAAGTTTTTGGATGCGTGATCAGAAAACTTCGGAGATCCATATGACCTCAACTTCGGGTCCCATGCACGGTAGTATAACCTGTGTTACCTTCGTAATTATTATGGCTGTAAGTGAGGCCTTTGGGGATGTTGCCGGCCATTGTGACATTGTCTGAGGGACCGTGGATGCTCAGTTTGGCAACATTGCCGTCGAAGGCGAAACCGTAGGTAGCCAGGAACGCACCGAGGTCGGTGCCCATTCCGTAGACTGCGTTGCAGGCCTCCACGATCTGCGGTATGGTGACGATCCCGCTGTGGGGCAAGTAGCGGTGGTTGGCCAGAGCGTTGAGGCCGGGGCACACCCCTCGCTGGTCGTCCGGCCCCGGGGCCAAGAACGCGTGCGCCCCTGTCGTTTCGATGTACTGCGCCCCGGCATCGAACACTCCAACGACCTCGTGACTCCTCATAGCCAAAATGGACAGGAGAGCAATGATCTTCATGTCGACTCTGCGGGTGGCTGCTTCGATTTGTGGAATTTGATGTTGCCTAATCTGCCAGATGAAGGCGGCTCCTTCGAACCGCGGGATCTAATGTTGCCTAATCTTTCAGATGAAGGCGATTCCTTCGAATCGCGGTTAATATCGCCTAATCTCTTGGATGAAGGAGACTCTTTTGAACCGCCGGATCTATCGTTGCCTAATCTCTTAGATCAAGGCGACTCCTTCGAACTGCGGTTTATGTTGCCTAATCTCTCATTTGAAGGAGGCTTCTTTGAACCGCGGGATCTAATATTGCCTAATCTCTTGGATTAAGGCCACTAAATCCAACTGCAGTAAATGTTGCCGAATCTCTTAGATGAAGGCGACTCCTTCGAACTGCGCTATATGTTGCCTAATCTTTCAGATGAAGGAGGCTTCTTCGAACCGCGGAATCTAATGTTGCCTAATCTCTTGGATTAAGGCGACTAAATCCAACTGCAGTAAATTGTGCCTACTCTTTCAGATGAAGGCGACTCCTTCGAACTGCGGTATCTAATGTAGCCTAATCGCTCAAATGAAGAGTATTCCTTCGAACCGCGGGTTCTAATATTGCCTAATATTTCAAATCAAGGCGCGTGTTATCGTTTAATCGTTCAAGTGAAGTTGACTGTTACTACTTATTGTTCTAAAAGCCCTAGGTTTGTACTGTTATAGCATTGAAATGAATGTGATTAGAATTGCCCAACCTTGCTAATAAAAGCAGCTGTCATCGTCTAATCTTTCAAATGGAGGTAACCGGTATTTAATAATTATCTTCAAGAAGCGGGTGGTTATTCCTGAATCTTTTCAAAGAAGGCGAATTTGTCGCTATGACATTCAAATGAAGGCAAATTCTATTGTCTAATTATTATATTATCTTTTTAATTGAACAACAAGCGGTTTTTGTCTAAATATTATAAATGAAAAAGGTAATGATTGACCAATCTCATAAATGATGGCGACTAGTATTTTTCAAATGGAACATATGGTTGTCGCCTACTTTCCAAATGAAAGTGACTGTCGTTGTGTGAACGTTGAAATGAAACCGACGGTTTTTACACTGTCATTCAAATGAAGGCGGTTGTAATTGCCTTATCAATCATTCAAGTGAAGGCAAACCGCCTTCTTTTCCAGCTCGAAGTCTTTTTGCGGTAGGGATTTGATGCTCGTGAAGTCTAGGAATGTGTAGTTTAAGTAGTTTTTTAGTTCCTTATCGCCAAGTAGCTAAAACGACAAATATACCACATAGATGAGTGTAAGAATGTTTTTAAAGCAAACGTAATATTTGAGCATGCGATTTATTGACTTTTACACAATGTAATCATTCCGAGTGATGAAGAAAAGAATAATGAATTAAATTAATCGTCGGATATTTGATCTGATCGTTGAAAGTTGGCAATCTTGTCTTTCCTCCATTTAAATGTATGCAAAACAATCGAATCTTGGTGAGGCAGCTTGTCTTATCGAAATCTATATTTTCAATTAATGATTTAAATGGTGGAAAAACTTTGCTTCTATCTCTCAAAATCGCCACTGAATGCCAGCTCCTCTGCAAAAAGTTCTGAGTTCCGCATATGGACGCGGCATTCACCATTCAAATACTTTGACTCTTTAGCCTGTTTCACACTATCAAAATACTCCCTCAAAATGTCAAGGTTAAGTGAATTTAGTCCAAATCATCGAATAAACCAATCCCAACTCCTGACCTTGATATTTTGATGGCTAGCTTTAATAGTGTGACACAGGCTTTTGTAACTGAATTTTCTTTTTCCTTATTTCTTTTTGATCAAGTTCAGGTGAACGGCAAAAAATACTATTTAGATTACGATTTCGTGAATACTGAGATGGAACGAGTAATTCTAAAATTCGAAAAGATAGAAGGGGAAGTTGACGAAGATACGGGGATAGAATGTTGCAGCACATTTTTCCTAGAGATTTCCGAATAGAGCAACAGCGACTGCGAATGAAGAATAATTTTCATCTAAAATCGGGTTAAGTTATTTTGAAAAGATAGGATCATGATGAATTAGATGGGTAATTTCATAATGAATTTGATGGGTAATTTCTCGATGGAAGACTTACCTCCAGTGCCTGAACGGAGTTTCCCAACTGATGAATAAATCCGTGTTTCCCGACAAATTTACTATCCTCCGCACCTCTTCAGTTAGTTCAATGACTGTCGCCGGTTTTCCTTGATCTTACCAAATCCCGTTCGCTAAATATGTCAACAGGAAAGTGCGGCCTGAAATCATGACCTCCAAATTTTTAAAGTGCAGATAGCGGTTTTTGTTTTTAGTCTCCGAGGAAAATTAGTTTCGGACTAATGGACGTACCATTCAAAATTCTGTTGGAGTATCTTCATTCCAGTTACGTAAAGTTACTACCTTTAGTATTGTAACCTGTGTTTCTGGGTGGGTGTCAAAGAGGAAAAACTTTATTTACTTTACTTTTTACGTTCTTATTCTGTTGTTCAATACTCTGATGAAATTCCGGTGCAAGAACACTTTAGTTGGTTAGAAGCATGCTTAATTCGTATGGGCATTCAACATTTTCAGCGATGCATCGAGCAGTTAGCCATAAAAATGTATCAAAGTTACTGGCGGGGAAGGAACATAGCTCGATTAAGAAGCCTGTCAAAACGGCTGTAGTGCGCGTTTTGATTCAAGTAGACCATTGTTTTTCTTGTGAGCGGGTAATTCAAAATTCTTGTAACCAACGTAAACCAAAAGCGTTGAAGTAATCTTTATTTGCGCAAATCGTGTCCTACGTGAAATTTCAATGAGGAGACGTGTATTAGAATCAAATTCGTACCTTGTCTTCTGATCCATTCTGCCGTGCTAAGGGAAAACGCCGCATAACCATTCGAGAGTTGCCAAATTTCCCATGATAAAACATGCATATTTGACTACATTCGTGCATATTTTTCCTTGAAATTTTCAGACATTTTAGATTAAGTTGCGTACAAAATTGTCTGAAAATGACGGGAAAAAATATTCACAATTTGCCCAGTAAATTCGGTTTTTATCGAAAGAAACTTGGCAACGTCTTAGGCTCATACGGCGTTCTTCCTTAGCACGGCAGCATTAGCCTCCACTTCCGTTTTCTCGTTGATGTTTAAATTACACGCCAAATTCTAAATTCCTCGAATTTCTATATTCGCGGTTTTGACAATTTCTTTCGACACAGCCTATCTAAATACTTTTATCTGAGAGGCGTTATGTCTTCTTTTTGCATGTCATTTTCATCGAACTACCTCACGATTTATAATATGTGATATTTTAAATTGATGACAAACTAATCATATTTTTTTTTTCTTTTTGCCCTGCAGATCTCGGATGATGATCGTATGTCGCTGACGACGGCCGTGAGCGATGACGACGAGGGTGGTGGGGGCGGGGGAGGGGGAGGTGCCTCGGAAGAGCACTCCCCCCACTCCCCTCACCGTGCCAAGCAAACCGGGCAAGCTGCCGCCTCCTTCAACTGCACTGGCGCCGTTCGAAAAGCTGGGTAAGTTTTCCCTTCTTTGTTTTTCCCAACTGATATGCCTAGGAAGAGAGCAATCTATTTGTCCAAATGGAGAATTTGCACGCAAATGTTTTATTGTTTCATCTGAAAGTGCTTAAAGAACTGGTTTCACAGTATTTTTTATAATTTTTCTCTGATATGGGAAATAGTATAAAAATGTATTTAAAAGTGAGAAAATGCACCGCCTACAAAAGACGTCATTTGGCGGCACTTCCCATTTAAACACACGTATTTTAGGAGATTAGATCGTTTCGCCATATCTTCTCCAATAATTGTTCAATTCATGAACCAAAGGTATCCTCGTGTTAAGTTCACTCAGTAGTTTCCTTTTAAACACGAAATTCATCAAATTATAGACACCTGCAAATTCTCTATGGGGCATTGAAAAATACTTTTAAGTTACTTTGAAAGTTTGTTACGATATATCAATTGTATATCAGAAGTCGATCCAAAATCTCGTGATGATAATACATTTTGGACGCAAAATTTTCTCCAATTGAAATTTATGCGGAATTCTGTCAACGGTGGTGGGCAATGGAAGCTACATAAAAGAAGGAGAATTCATTAATTCTGTCGTGCTAAGGAAAAACGACGGATAAGCCTTAAGGCGTTGCTAAATTCCATGCACACAGTTACACATTTTTAGGGTACCTTCCATGTATTTAGCTCTCAATTGTCTAGAGAATTTCAATCGCAATTCATTCGCAATTTAATTTTCAGTATCTGAAAATGCTGAAGGAAAATATAGAGTCCCTTTATACTGAGAGTCAAGACAATTCGGCTCATGGATGTCACAAACGGGAATAAAGATTACAGAAATTGAACGTTTTTCGTAATCTTTGATCGGCCCATTCTCAAATGCCTTTCTCCGTTCCTCCTCTCATTCCGTTTGTTCCTTGCCGAACCCGTGATTCCCTGGCCCATTCCAGATTATAATCTTTGCAATTGGTGAAAATGTAATCTTTATTCCCGTTTGTGACACTGTGGAGGCCTAAAATACGGGAACCAATCAGAAATGGATTCAAATTGTCTTGACTCTCAGTATAAAGGGACTCTAGGAAAATATTCATTAATTTCCTCAGTGACGAGTTCTTCATAAAAAGAAATTCGACAACATCCAATTGTTCGTACGACGTTTTTCCCAAGCACCGCAAAATTTATCCAAAACAGTCCTCCATTATTTGATAACCATTCCGATCGGTTTTGTAAACATTAACAAGTCTCCAACGAGGGTTTGAAAATACTCCGTGTTTCTAATACTATTATTAGAGTTTCGTTATTTACTTTTTACAGATACCAACGGAATTAATTTAGACACTCGAGCTCGATTTCATAAAACCGAGGCGTCCAGTGATTAAATTACGTTTGGAAAATATTCATTCTCGCGAAACCATTACCGCATGAATTCTAGTTTGTTAACATGGTCGTAAATTCTTTGAATACACATATTACGGCGGCTATGCATTTTTGCCCGGCTGAAGTTACAAGATCAGATTATTGAAATGTTGTCTTTATCATCGTGAAACCATATAACTGGGCCAGAATGGAGTTCGTATGCCTTTGTAATGCCAAATGATTTATGAAATGAATGCGCCTTTTCTGGCGATCAGTGATAATTCGATTATCATTCAATCTTAGAAGAGCAAGGACAAATAATCGAGTTATTTAACAGAGCGGCTGAGTGTTAGCTTTTAAGATTATGTAAGATTATCCTCGAAATCAAATCAAACATTTACAGGGCCGGATTCAGGGGGTGGCCACATGAGCCGCGGCCCATGGCGGCAAATTTTGCAATTTTTCTAAATGTAGGTATAAAAACATCGGATTCCGAAAAAAAATTACAAACAAGAAAAGGTGACAAAATCTCTCATTTCCTGAAAGTATAGTAATTCCTAATTTTGTCGTCTTCCGGTGATACAAGAGACATCACCTTTAATTAGTCGAGTTAAGAGAGAAACCAAACACGCAATTTGGCCTGGAACGGTGCACGGCGCAGAGAGCAATGATGATGAGGACTTGAGATGAAAAGAAGAGGCCCTCGACGCGGCGGTCGGCATGTAACACATATTAGCGCCTACGAGACTGCATGAATACTTCACGCATTGCGTCACACAGAGCACGGTCAACAGCGGTCGGCGCGGCGTAAAACGTACAGTGCCTACAAGACTACTTGAATACTTCACGCATTGCGCCAAATACAGCGGGGTCATAGCGGCGCGGCGGCGGAAGTTGAAATTATTAAACCACATTTATGTTTGTTCTTTCATAGTTTTGTCGTTCAATACTAATAATTGGAAGGCCTTGTCTACATAGACATAAGTTAACCTATTTAGGAACTTAATTTTCGGGCGAAGTTCCGTGCTTTTTTCTAGTAGTGTTGACGGGGCTTTCGCAAAAAATTTTTCCAACACGAGTAAACGCGTCTTTTGCACCCCTACCCCCTCCGGCACGTTCACTTGATGGTTTTTATTGAAGTTTTAGAACGAATGAGAAGGAAGCGGCAAAATACAGGCGGCCCGTGGGCGGCATGTAGGTAAGTCCGGCCCTGAACATTTATTGAAATGATTCGAACAATTTCGCAAATGCTCTCATGTGAAATCAACTGAGTATAATTATGTTTACAATCGGACAAATTTGAGCAGAGGCAGCTTAACTACACCAAATGTTGCCTTGTTTTTTTCACTTGTTGGTAAACCAATCAACATTCTGGCTTGAAATTTCGGAAGAATAATTTTTTTTAATCTGAGGGAAATTCAGAGAAAGTTTCAAGGCGTCATGTTGCTTAGTTCTCAGTTAAAAAAATCGGAAGAAATCTCTGATTGAAAATCAGGCAACGTAAAATGTAGTTGGCATGCGATTCTCGTCAAATCCATAAAATCAATAGGTATAATTACAGAGCAAATACATCGTTACAAAAATTAAAGATAAAAAACTCGCCCATTTTAGCAATCCTATTCCTAATAACCATCGCACTTTAGATGAAACTATTTTAACTCTGTTTGAGTTCCCCGATGAAGAATCGCTATTAATTTCAAGGACATCACATCACTCAGTGTGGTTTCATCACATTCCAGCGATAAAGCCAAAAATTGCCCCAGTCAGTGATGATACGATACTGCACCGCGGCTTGTCCATAAAAATACATAAAAATCCATGAAATTAATAGGTATAATTACAGAGCAAATACATTGTTACAAAAATTAAAGACAAAAAACTCGCCCATTTTAGCAATCCTATTTCTAATAACCATCACACTTTTAGATGAAACTATTTCACACTGAAAAAAAAAAAGTTCGGTAAATCCGAACTAGTTAGGATCAAATGGAACGAGGTTTTGTTCGGTACACACAACCGAATTATTCGGTCTGTTCAACCGAATTACTCGGTTTGTGCGACCGAACCATAATAAATTCCTACAGTTCGGTTCAGTGGACCGAACAGTTCGGCTGAGCAGACCGAATAATTCGGCTGAGCAGACCGAATAATTCGGCTGAGCAGACCGAATAATTCGGTCGTGTGTACCGAACAAAATCGTGGTTCCATATGATCCTAACTAGTTCGGATTTACCGAACTTTTTATTTTTCAGTGCAACACCGTTTGACTTCCTGGATGAAGAATCGCTATTAATTTCAAGGACATCACATTGCTCCAGTTTGGTTTCATCGCATTCCGACGACAAAGCCAAAAATTGCCTCAGTCAATGATGATACGATAATGCACCGCGCTTTGCGGCTTGAAACTGCAACATGGTTCGGGAGGCTGAAAGTTCGTCGAAGTTGGGTTGACGTGCATTCAAGGGCGCTTCTCGTCTAACCAACGCGACAGAAACTCGAGCGCTCGTGCGCCAAAACCAGAAATAAAGACCCCTCAGATGCAAAGTTTCGCTGTAGACGTGCGTGTTGAGGTGGGTTAAAAGAGGCCCTCTCGTGATCGGCACAGTGGGTAAAATACTGCATGGTCCGGAATTTCCGGAAATAGTACACTGAAAAGAAAATCTCGGTGTATTTACTAAGAAAAGGGTAAAATTACCAAGAATTCAGGGTTCTATTTGATCCCAGTTTTTTCTTGGTAAAATTACCATTTATGGAATTGGTAATTTTACCGAGAAATCTCGGTAAAATTATCGACTTTCTCGGTAATTTTACTGGACCCCGGTGAAAACGCCAATATTTTTTATCGACTGTGGTAGAATTACCGAGATAAAATGGCAAAGTTACCGAGAATTGATTACCAATAAAAGTGCGGTATTCTTACCTGAAAAAAAAGTAAAAATACCGGTTTTTGGGTAAGCTTACCAGTCTGTCTTGATAAAATTACCGATAATTGGTAAACAAAAGTGAGATGGTAAAGGTACCAACGGACCGTAGTAAAAACGCCGAGAATTCTTTTTCAGTGTAATGATTTTTTTAAAAGCCGGTCCGGAAGTACTGAAAAAGTGCGGAAATTCCGGAAGGAGGTCCGGAATGGGCCTGTTGCAAACTTTTGCTAGAGCAAAAATAAGAGTTGTTTCCTATAGATAATGCCTCAAAAATCACGATGAGCGCATCGGCAAAGTCTGAAATGCAATCATAACTTCACAATCTGCGTAAGAAATTTGCGTTTTTTTGAGCTTCCCGCTTCGAAAACGATACTACGGCACAGGTGAACATTTTGTTAGAGGAGTCGCTCCATCGGCGGCAATACTCATCATGGCCGACGACAATCCGCCAAAATACCTGTGATGGGACGAGATAACACCTGAACAGGATTAGACCAGATAACAATCGGCGTGTTTACGTTCATATTTTCCTCGCCCGCCTTGATTGACCTTGAACTCTCTTCGAATTACGCGCGGAACTGCGCAAGCGTCGGCCATGATGAATATTGCCGACGATGGAGCGACTCTTCTAACAAAATAATCACCTGTGCCGTAGTATCGTTTTTGAAGCGGGAAGCTCAAAAAAACGCAAACTTCTTACGCAGATTGTGAAGTTATGATTGCATTTCAGACTTTGCCGATGCGCTCATCGTGATTTTTGAGGCATTATCTATAGGAAACAACTCTTATTTTTGCTCTAGCAAAAGTTTGCAACAGGCCCATTTTTCACCTCATACCACGCGTGTTTTTAATACAGCTTTCCTAGCGGTCCGCGCGTCTGACTCTAGACAAATAGGTCCCGGGTTCGAACTCTGGTGGTGGCGACGAATTTTCACGGATCCGCAGAAACAGATTCTACTCGACCTTGATCTCCCTGATTTCTACTGACAATAAAATAACCTCTAAGTTCCTCTTCCTCTTGTTATTTTAGTGGCTTTTAACCTCTGTTAAAACGCATGTCTATCGACGGCTATAGATTCCTAAGTTACTAAATAAGCAGGAATAGAAGCCAAAAACACTGCAAAAAAATCAAAAATAAAAAAAAAAAAAAANAAAAAAAAAAAAAAAAAAAAAAAAAAAAAAAAAAAAAAAAAAAAAAAAAAAAAAAAAAAAATCAGGCTGGAAGGTATATGCAATTCCCTGCGCGTTGATTCTTAGAGTTGTATTTTCCTTCAAGATTCTGATTATGCTGTCAGTTAATCATCAAGCCTCTCATGAAATTTTGTGTCTACGTCATTTTTGTTGTAAATTTGAGCGAGAATATCAAATTTCCGAAGTTTCTCTAATTTCGTTAAATTAAGGTACTGATAAAGAACTGAATTTTTTGTTGAGAAGGATACATCGTGAGGCATATAAATTTTCCTATCGCGGCATATTAATATAGGATTTCGTAAGCATTCCTGAAGCACCATATAACCACATGGGGCCTCTTATGGAAAGGATCTGTGATAAGGAACGACTATTACTACAGCCCTTCCTCTGAACAATTAGAGAATCTAGTTGATAGTGACGTAAATGCGACGTTAATGCTGCCGTGTTAAGGAAAAGAGCCGTATGAACATTCGAATGTTGCCCAATTTACTCTCACAAAATACTAATTTCTTAGGAAACTTATGAACGTTTTTCAATGGAATTTTCGGATACTTCATATCAAATTGTAGCGTTGGGTGCAAAAAGGGCCTATCTTGGTTGTGGCGTCTCAGAATCTCCTTTGACGTTTCAACCAGCATGATTAAAGCAACTTTTTATAGAATTCGCTGAACCTTTTACTGAATTTTATTTACAATTATACAATGCCAAAACCGGAAAATGTCAGAAAATTCCCCTAATAGTTTCCTGTCTAAAATATAAATTAGCAGTCAAAACTCCACAACGAAAAAATACTCTTCTTACACCCAACTCCTCAATTTCGAACAAAATCCTCCGATTTGCCCGGAAATGGAGAATTTGCATGCAAATTTTGTATTGATTCATCTGAAAGAGCAGATTCCACAGTATTTTTTTATAATTTTTCTCTGATATGGGAAATAGTATAAAAATAGATTTAAATGTGAAAAAATGCACCGCCTAGTGACGTCATCTGGCATCGTTTCCCATTCAAACACACGTAATTTTGCAGATTCGATCATTTTGTCATATCTTCTCCAATAATTGCTCAATTTATGAACCAAGGGTATCTTCGTGTTCAGCTCGTCTGGTAGCATCCACATTGACACGGAATTTATCAAATTTCAGCCATTGGCGGATCCAGCAACTTGGCAACACCGGATGTCCTCAATTTAAACCAATGGAAAGGTATCGATTCTTGGAGGGGCCAGGTGCTCCGACAAGAATCGATTATTTAGCATAGGTTTATATGGAGGAAATCCGGTGTTGCCAAGTTGCTGGATCCGCCTCTGATTTCAGCCGGATGCAAATTCTCTATTCGTGATTTTTTTGAAGGGAGTTCGGCAACGTTGAAAGGCCCTTACGGCGTTCTTCCTGAGCATGGCAAAATGTCCCACCTCGGGAAACCGGATGGCGGGAAAGGGTGACGTGGCAATGCCGATCGGTTTCGCCCGGGAGGAATCCAATTTGACAGCCGAGAGCGTACGAACGAACGTGTGTAGTTTGGAAATGTCGAGCCTTTGTTCCCCGCCGGGCGACGCCGCGACGTCTCACCGCAGCCGCGCGCCATGTCTCCCCGTCTCAAAGGAAACAAATGATCCCCCCTCCTCCCTCCCTCCCCCCTTTCCCACGGGCCTTTCGTCGCGAAAAGTCAAAACTCAGTTTATGTGCTCCTTTCCCGCGCCGCACGGGGCCGGAAACTTCGGTAAAAACTCGAGCGGCGGCTCGCGCCGGATTATTCAGAGCTGAGTATTAAGTCGTCGGCGTCGCGACGCCGCGATCGAGACGCTTAGAGGCCAATGGGCGTAACTGCATCGCCACGTTGCCGAATCTCCTGGATTTTTGGTTGAGAGGACTTATTTTCTTATCTATTTATTTTATCTCTTATCCTCACGGGGTACCCATGGAGCTCTTGTATGTGTCAGGAATTTTCGGTTCAAGCACTGATGTCTTTATGACATTTTGTGAGAAACACGATAGTGCCACTGGTTTTCTCTGAAATCAACTCCGAAGCCCAAAAAAAGCTCTCAAAGTTGAGGTCCTTAATGGAGGGATTACCCCACACAACCCTGAGAATCCACCTTAATATCAAGACAAACTCTATGCAAAGATAGGGAGCAAATACATGAACAGGGTTGCCACTTTGTTTGCGGACTCCACAACTGAAAACACGACAACCCTCCGCCGGGAAGTTCGGTCTTATGAAATGTAAGTACAGTGTACAATCTCGGTCGTAATGTCCAGTTCATGTTACCTTTTCGTATGGTTCGGTTTGGTTTGAAAGTTTTGTTGCATGAACCGAGGATACGGTTTCTAGAACTGAAAATACGGATAAATGAATCGAACAGGACCGCTGATATTCAACACCGTACTTGCGGTTCATATGACCGAATTCTACGATCAGTGCGCATTGGAATGTGAGAAAAAACCCTGTATCTTTCTCTCCGTGCGATTATCCATTTAAAATAACGCGTGAGTAACCAAATTTTACCCGATTGGCCAAACTTTGATCCTAGAAATCAATCCACGCATCCCTCTTGTTGGTTCCTTCTCAAAAGTATCAATTTTAATAAATTTATTTCGTTATGAATGCATCATCAAGATAGTAGTCAGAGGAAGAATGCATCACCAAGATAATAGTCAGAGAAAAAAGGCTTTCAAGCCCATTCGGCAGAGGAGCATCACACGAGCGGCTTAGAGTATGTCAAGTGTGCATTGCTGTGACCGCTATGAGGTTTAGAAATGTCAGAGCGCCTTCATTATTTATGTATGCAACATGGACATCCGCCGACCACGAATAGTCGTATTGTATCCAGGCGTTAACATATACCGCGTCCCGCGTCGTTTCCGTCAGCAGATCGTGATCAGGTACAATGAGAATTCTATTCTCATATTTCCGGTTTCTTCTGAAATATTTTGGCGTTTTTTGTGCAAAATATACTTAAGTATTGCGCTTTCTTGCGTATTGATGTAAATACTCATTGAATGGTTCAACAATCTCTCTTGGAGTTCTCTTTTCCCGCGAACTATCACATTCAAAACCTTATGAGGTTCACTCATCACAATGAGGTGAATCATTTTCGGCAAAAACTGATGTCGGATTCAGTCTGTGAGGGTTTTTAATGAATCTCAATGTTCCCAAGATTTTGCAGGGTTTCTATTTTATTTCCAAATGAGATCCGCTGATTGTATGTTTAAACTTTCATAAATTAATCAAACCGAGTATTTTTTGCCAAACCCTCATACCAATGTTCACGGACATTGACGACAAACGTATGTAGCTAAGTTGAACGCGGCAAATCATGGAGGTCTCAAAATTCAACGCGGGGAGTTAAGCGATAGGTTCATGATATGCTAGCTCGAAAACTCATCGCATTGATTAGGAAACGCAAACTCAACCCAAAGTTTGAACTCCTTTTCTGCTCTACCTCAAAAGCTAGATGGGACTTGTTTTGAATTTCAAGAGTCTATGCAAGTGCTCAAAAGCTTTCATCCGCACGCTCAATCCACACATCATACGTGGATCTCTATAGAAAAATTTCGATCGGCTCTCTCTCGGTCTTTTTGCGGTTGTCACGTGTATCTCCAAAAACCAGCAAAAACCATGGAACCAGCAAAAGCGGAATTGCAAAACTTCAATTTCGAGCGTGTGCGTAGCCGTTTTCCAATGCTAAAAACGTGATCTTTGGAATACTATATCACTTATCAGCTTCAAGCTCTAGTTAAAACTTTCACCAAAGGTTTATCTCATCATTGGGCCTTATTTTATTCGTATATCGATCAAATTAGATTCCAGGGTTCCCCGAAAAGGAGGGAAAAAGTTCTTTTCGGGGGGACGCTTTATCCTTACGCTGATAGAAGAATATGATAATTCCAACCATATTCCTGGCTGATTTTGGAGCAGCTAGCAAGAAGTAGGGTCGCATCAACTAGAGGTCTAGTTAAGGCGGCTAGAAGAGTGGTTACCTCAATCAAACTTCTGATTTGTTCATTAGCTTGCTGCACAGATACACCCCTGCTTAATTCATTTCATTTGGATGCCGACCTGCACCGTCTTCTGGAGCGTTACCCTGCGCTAAGAAAAAAATTTCAGCCATGGAGGCCGTAAATACGGATTATATACACATACCGTCCGCGTTCCGGGCTCAGAGGCCGAAAGTTCCGGGCGTAGCACCCGGAGCAGTCAGAACTACGGCTCCAACTCCCGGAACTTTGGATGTGTGTATGTATGTATGTATGTATGTATGTATGTATGTGTGTATGTATAAGCCGCTTTTACGGCGCGCTAGGGCGCTCTGCGACGCCTACTCCCTACAGGAATCTGTCATGGTAGAGATCCTCCGAAAGCTGGCATCCCTCCACCTCTTCACGGATGCCCTCTACCCACCGTTTGGCTGGACGCCCTCTCCGTCGCCTACCTGGGGGGACCCACTCCAACACCTTCTTCGGCAACCTGGTATCAGCCATTCTCTGCACATGCCCATACCGTACCAATTGCTTGGTCATGATATCGTGCACAATCGTCCCCTCAACGCCCATTATCTCTCGGACACGTTCATTCCTGACACGTTCTCTCCCCGAAATTCCAGCCGATCTTCGTCAGAAATCCATCTCGGTCGCCTTGGGCATTTCTTGGGTCCGCTTCTTCAACTGCCACACTTCACTGCCATAGGTGATTATAGGCTTGACAACCGAGTTAAAAATCCTCTTTTTGTTGTCCTTGGAAATCCTTTGGTCCCAAAGAATCTCATGGAAAAATTCCAAAATTGGAAAATTCCTTAAATTCCCGTTTCTTTTTCCCCCGTTCTGCAAGGATTCTCAAAGAACGCTCTCTAAAATCCGACAACAGCGTTGTGTTTTGTGTCGTCTAGTGTGGAAATGCGGGTCGGGACGCGTCATCGCAATTCGCGGAATTCATCTCGCAATCCACTCGGAGCCCGGCCCCGCTTTTGATGTTCATCAAAAATGACAAGATGAACCGCTCCCGCGCGGCGGGGGCGGCCGCGAACCGCGATCCTCCCGCAAGCGGATCCGCGCCGCGGTGAAAGCCACCATCGTTCACGTATCGACAACGGCGAGACCATACTGCCGTACTAAGGAAAAACGCCGTATGAACCTTCAGGTGTCGCCAAATTTCCTCCCGTAAATCACGAATTTTCTGGAAAATTTGTAAATATTTTCCCTCCAATTTCTCAGATGATTTCGTTCGCAATACGGCCTTGTCTCCACGAGCCGTTTCACGAGATTTGTCCCAGGGGGAAATCCCACTTACGAAGTTGGGAAAAATATTGAGTTAATCGATATTTTTCCCAGTACCAAGTATGGTACCTGTACCCCTAGGATCCACAGAGAGAAGAAGAAGTGAAAACGAATTGTGCGATATTTTATTCATTACTACATTGTTAATGTTTGTTTAGTTAAAAAATGTGTCTAATTGTCAATTGAGTGCAATTATTATTTTAATCCCGGTTAAATACTCGACTTGAACTAATTTATCATCCCGCGCAAACTAGTCGCAGGACTGTATAAGCCCCGTCCCGTGGAGACGGTAACTGGGAAAAATCCCAGAAGTTTCATTCCTGCGATTCGAACTTGGGACAAATCCCATGAAAACGTCCCGTGGAGACAAGGCCTAACACCTAAAGTTCCTGAAAATTTCGAGGAAAATATTCACAACTTCCTTCGAAAATAACCATTTTCTGCGAAGAAATTTGGCAACTCACGAATGTTCATACGGCGTTCTTCCTTAGCACGGCAGTATAAGAAGACCCGCTTCTCAATTTGCGGTGTTCCTAGCGCCGCATCACGTCCCGTTCTGCGCCGCGGAAACCCATCGTCGTTATTCCCCGCAATTTAGTGCGGGTTTTCTTTCCTTAACCCCGGTTCCGTCGGCTCGGGTCTTCCGGACCTGAAACTTGCTATAATGGAGGATTTCCACGAAAAAATTATATTGCTTCATTCGAGAAAGTTTAATGAGCTGAGTTTGCAGAACTTTTCATCGTTTTATCTGATATGGGAAACTACAGAACTATTGGGAGTACGCAGCCTAACCCCAGAAGCTATCTCTTTGCGATATCCACCAAAATTATAAAAATCGGCCCGGCAGATCCTCAGAGCAAACCGTGGCAACACATGGAAATTTTAATCGTGTAAATGAGAGAATTGGCAACTTTTTCCTCAGCTCAGTCCTATTGTTATTCAGGGTTTCTAGCATCAGGAAAAACCGGAAAATGTCAGGAATTTTGGCCGATCAGGAAAATATCAGGAAAATCGGAAAAATCGGTCGTTTAATCAGGAATTTTTCTTTCGGGAATCTCCTCAACGGAGAAAGTCTTACTGCTTTTTGCCTACCGTGCCAGGAGTCGAGAAAAATCAGGAAAATATCAGGAATTTTCAAAATGAAAAAATCAGGAATTTTTTATAAAATATCATGAAAAATCAGGAAAATATCAGGATTTTTCAAAATTAAAAAATACTAGACACCCTGTTATTTTCAAAATTGAGAGCTTTTCATTGTAAAGCATCTTTACCTAGTGAAAAGATTGTTTTTAAAAATTTTCTCAATTCGTCATCGAACCTTGGTTTTTTGGTATTTGATATTTTGAAAGTTCAAGGTGAGTAGGTAGTGCAGTGATTCACCAAATACTTTTAAGCCAAAATCCCCTGCAATAAGGTGAACCCTGTCGTCTGTACAATTGAATGCTTTTCTGGGCTCATGTCAATGTGTAGTTACGCCCTTTTGTCAGCCAGGCGACGATTTACCGTAAGAAAAGTGTATGCTTAAGTCAAAATCCACTCAAGGTTTAGTGACATACAGGAGAATGTACGTATACTTTATCCACTTTTCTAACATATCTAAAGTCTACATTTTCTGTTTTAAAATCAACTGAGCACCATTGCGCACAGCGTATATTTCGGTAGACGATTCGAAAAGTGCCGCAATATTTTCCAGAGTCACAATGGGATCCATCAAGGTGTATACACACCTGCATGGAGTTCGACGGTGTTTTATTGTGCTCTCACTCAGTTTCGCCTCGACTTTTATGAAGCTTATCTAGCATGCAAGCTGTGTAAATGCCTGACGTATAACGCATGCAGCACTTTCCGGGGAGACAAAGGATTTAGGGCTTAGGTTTCAAACTCCGCAGTACAAGCTGCATGGGCTGCCTCGGCCGAGTTTAACGGCGAGGAGTTAACATTCATGTCACATAACGCCAAACATGCTCTTTTCCTGGTCTAGTCTCTACTCCTCCAAAATCTGTTGCTCCAGTGAGTGGTGCCTACATCGAAAATATATACATCGAATATAATATTATTATACATCGCTGATTCTAGTCACATCAGGCATTCGATCGGAAAGTGGAAGTAAAAACTGTACAGACTCTTAAATTTTAGAGTATTTTTGAACGATTTTTGATCTCCAAGTATATTTAAAATTATTGAAGTTATTGTTTTTTCCTAAATTTTACCATCTGATAATTTTTCTAACCCAGTTCTCGTTGACTTAATCATCAGGGCGTCTACAAGTCCGGAAATGGGACTATTTTTTTGAGGGCGGTCCAGAAGTACTGAAAAAGCACGGAAATTCCACGGTATCTCAAGCGCCAAAGTTTTATTAAAATTCAAGGCAAGGAGTTGCACTGGATCGGTATTAAGTTGTAAGCCAAAACTCCGTCTGAAGCGGTCACAAATCAGTTTTTTGTGTCTCCTGAAAAGTTGGCAAAGTAGCACTTGTGATACTTTGGCCGGAGAGTGACGATATCCGGAAAGTCCGGAAAATGTACTGATTTTCCAAGGGCAGTCCGGAACTATAGAAAAAGTGCGGAAATTCAGCAAGAACTCAAGAAGGTCCGGAATTTTCCGCTCCTCAGCATGTGCATTTTTTAAGACAGCCCGAAAAGTATGTAATCTCTTGCGCATTGATTCCTAGAGTAGTAGCCTGCAAGATCGCGATCATGCAGCCAGTTGATCTTCAGGGCACCAATGAAATTTAGTCGCTACGTCATTTTCATTGCGATTAAAGCGTAGGTCTCAAAATCTCGAAATTTTTCGAATTTCGTCAACGAAAAGACACGAAAAAGTGCTGAATTTCTCTTTTGAGGAAGTACTGAATTTCTTGGGGTAAAATGATTGGATTTTGGCCAGCCAACCAGTTTTAGTAGGCACCCTGAATGCAAACATTTTGCACGCGTTGCACACACTTGATGACATTTTTATTAGCTTTCTAACGAGACCTCGTTGACCTCTTTTTGTTAAAAATTTGCTGATTTACAGTAATTTGAATGCTAGCTCGCACACTCCCTAGGAAAATTTTAGACGTTCTTTAAGAAAGAGAAAACGACATTTTTCAAACCTCATGTTTCTGAGAGCGTGAAATATCACTCTCTATCCGAGGAGCAATGAAAATGTAAATGTAGTGACCTACAGTAAAAATGAAAACAATGTGCACATCTCGTAACAATTACGTAACGCCACAGCACATCATTATCATACGCACGAAAAGAATTCATTGTTCCATTCGTCAGCGGAAGTCAAAGTTATCAGACTCTCAAACTCTATAATTTTTGAACAAAAGCACGTGACGAAAGAGAAAATTCTGTGCTTTTTGTCAAAGTGCTTGCGGAGACAGGATATTAACAAATCTCAAAATATAAAAGATCCTGCTGAAGTTTTCTTCGAAACCTTCAGGTGAGAAGATTTTGAGAGAAAACAATCGTGGTCCTTGACTTTGTCAAAGAGGAATGGAGAGAAGTGTTCTCAAAAATATTTGAAAAAAAAAAACTGTATCAATCATTCCATCAACAGCGTTACGTACTTTGCAACATATAGATTGACCTACCATTTATACCCATGGAAAAGGATCAATAAATAGGGTGTTCGCAACGAACACCTTAATAATCGATACTTTACTTCAGCTTCAGAAGGGGAAATATCGATAATCGATCATTGAAAAGTTCTCTTGTAAAAAATTAAACCGCCCAGTTCAATTTGGCAATAGCTGATGTGGCTTAGTTCCCCTCTGTTAAACGTGGTCCAAATCTCCAAGCTGATGAAACCTGCTTTTCGCCAACTCAATTTGTTCCATCACGTGATGAAGGCAGTGACATAACTTTTTGGACACCCTATGTACGAGAGTACCGCAGGAATATAGCTGGATGTCACCTTGCTTCTCGGATTGAGCCAACCACGTCAACCCCACCCTCTCTCCCGCCACACAATGGATCGAGTCAGTGGGGGAGATCGAACAAAATTTGGAAACTTTTAAAGCTTATTACTCCATTCAAACAAAATTTAGAGGTTTCAAAAGTGGTTCCATTGGTTTCCTTCTGAAATGTTCTTTTAGGAGCACCTATTAAAATTTAAAATGTGACGAATCATATTACGTCAAAATGGACCACTAGACAAGTTACGAATTTAAGGATTTTGTTACACTTTAGGAAAAAAAACACATTGGATCTAGAGTCCAGACTCTTAAAAACATTGACAAGAAAAAATTCTCTTCGTTCAATCAGATTTAAGCTTAAATCAAGAACCAAGCCTCTTAATTTGAGCGGATTTCCTTTTGATTTACGCTTACGAGCTCCTTTTTCTTGTCAATGTTTTCAAGAGTCTGGACTCTAGATCCAATGTGTTTTTTTTTTTTCCATTGCATGTTTCTTAACCAGAATTTCACGTAGAACACGATTCTTGCATCGAAAATTACCGAAATAATTTTTTATCTAAGATACTAACGTTTTTATCTTACATTGGTTACGGGAAATTTAAATTGCTCGTTCACAAGAAACTCAATACTCTGCGTGCGTCCAATCGCGTACTACAACGGTTTCGGCAGGCTTTTCAATCCAGCACGGTTCATTTCCCACCCTGTGTCGTCCAGACTAGAAACAACTTGCTACAGCTGAGCCAGAGCGTCAAGATTGAGGTTGTCAGATTTTAATATCGCTGAGAGTGTCATGGTAATTTTTAGTGTGTGATTTGACTGACGTAGATCATTGAGTTTTCATGAGCGGGAGGTTTGAATTCACGCGTCAAGAAACATTAAATGTACACTGAAAAAAAAACTCCGGCTGTGGGAGCCGCAATTACGGGCTGTATAGATAGACATATCGTCCGTTCCGGGCTCAAAGGCCAAATATTCCGGCTGCTGGAGCCGTAGCTTTGGCCTCTGAACCCAGATCTTCGATTGCTCCAGGTTCAGAGGCCAAAGCTACGGCTCCAGCAGCCGGAATTTTCGGCATTTGAGCCCGGAACAGACGGTACGTCTATATAGCCCGTAATTGCGGCTCCCACGACCGGAGTTTTTTTTTTCAGTGTATTGGTTAGGAGTTGATATCAATACTTTTCCTTGCGCAAATCGTTTTCTTTGTAAAATTTTGGTTAAGAAACATGTATCAGAATGCTGAACTTCGTACCTATGTCCAGTGGTCCATTGTCAGTTTTACTTAACAATTTCATGTCCGACCTCTCTGATCGACTCGATCCACTGTGCGCCGATCCAGCGAAAACTTAATTTTTCATTCCCAACAGCTCGACACTGAAATTAGTTTCCGAAAAAGTTGAGCGGCTGCACTCGGATCCGAATCAAATTATGCAGAAACCCCAGGCTCCGGCCGACAGCCGCCGCTCAGTTGAGGGGTTTCTGCACAAATGGAGTAGTTTCCCCCATCCCTCCGCTCTCGTGCCCCCGCTTTTCCGCGCTTTTCTCGCTTAATTTTCCGGTGCGAGGTGGTTTACTCACCATCAATCACGTTCGGCGCTTCTGCAGCCGATGATGTTGTTCAAAACGGTGTCGCTCAGTGGCGGAAACTATTTGCTATTCTTTCCGCTGGAGCTGCTCTCCATTCATACATAGTCGTTCCGAAAGGTATATTTCGACGATCGGAATAAGCCTATTGAAATAGGAATAGGATGCGACTGTTGTGTGGAGTGGCATCTGTCAAAATTAAAAGGCGTTTCTAATTTTTTATCAACATACACTGGAAAAAAAAACACATTGTATCTAGAGTCCAGTCTCTTGAAAACATTGACAAGAAAAAGGGCTCTTGATTCAGTCATATTTAAGCTTAAATCAAGAACCAAGCCTCTTAATTTGAGCGGATTTCCTTTTGATTTAAGCTTAAATCTGACTGAATCAAGAGTATTTTTTCTTGTCGATGTTTTTAAGAGTCTGGACTCTAGATCCAATGTTTTTTTTTTTTTTTTTTTTTTTTTTTTCTTTTTTTTTTTCCAGTGCTCGCCATCGGTGCTGAGAAATGTGAAACTGCGCACGCGCGGCACGCGTCAAAGTGCGATATTAGCGGCAGTCGTAATCTGCTGCCATCAAGTTGAAGCGATACTGTAGAAGGCGCTCTGAGCAACTATTCCGCCACCGGAGTATTGTACAGTATCAAACGTAATTGAAGGCGCTCCATCGTTTGTGAATTGACTGGTATGAGATGAGTAGATTAGACTACTGTTTGCTATGCTGCCGTACTATGGTAAAACGCCGTATGAACCTTTCGCCGTCACCGAATTTCCGATGGTAAACCACGAATTTTCGGGTAAATTTGTAATTATTTTTCCTCCAATTTTTCAGATAATTTTCATCGCAATTTCTCCTGAAGTTCTTGAAAATTCATCGGAAAAATATTCCTAACATTCCTCAAAAATAAACATTCCATCGAAGAAAATTTGGCAAGTCTCGAATGTTCACACGGCGTTTTTCCTTAGCACGGCAGTATTAAGAACTACAACTGGACTTCATTTAGCAATTTGCAACTATAAATTCTAGCCCGGTTTTAAAACAACGTATGTGCCATTAGTTTCCCCATGCACATACGTGTTTTTTCAGATGAGCCAGAATTTATAGGTCCAAATTGGACGTATTTATGCGAAAAGGCGCTAAACGCCATTTCCAAACTTCTCAGTAAAGCAAGTTTGACTAAAACAATTGGCGTTTCCGTACTAATGGACCGATTTTGGTTTACTTTAGCTTGTTTGAAAGCTGAAGAGTTCCTCTAATTACGTACGTTGCCAAAATTAGGAAAAAATGCATATTAAGCGAGATATAGGGGATTTTTTCACGTAGGTCCATTTGATTTAATGCGCTAACCCGGATTCCGAATTAAATCAAAAGGCGCTATCTCCACTTGAATCACTTGATTGACGCGCGCGCGGCGAAGCTTGGTGGAAACTTGGTGAAATTTCGTATCGGGGGGTATTTTCGGACGGGAAATTCGAATTTCGGGTCAAATTTTGAAAATTCAGAAATCCAAGATGGCGGACATGGCCTAAAATGCTATCTCGGCCCCTGTCCAGCCGATCTTGGTGAAACTTGGTATCAGGGGGTATTTTCGGATGGGAAACTCGAATTTCGGGTCAAATTTTGAAAATTCAGAAATCCAAGATGGCGGACATGGCCTAAAATGCTATCTCGGCCCCTATCCAGCTGATCTTGGTGAAACTTGGTATCAGGGGGTATTTTCGGACGGGAAACTCGAATTTCGGGTCAAATTTTGAAAATTCAGAAATCCAAGATGGGGGATGTGGCTTAAAATGATATCTATTTCTTAAACAAACGCACTACACGTCTAGAATGGCCGCCAATGAACCTGCGTAAAGCGCACGGGCCGGGTTTTGAAGGCCGGAGGTGGTGGGAGCCCAAATATACCTACCTAACCTCAATCTGCTTTCCCGCTGCATCTTGCCAATGTGGATGAGATGTGGAAATTTCCACGTTTGTAAACTTTAAATATATGGCACTCTACACGGAGAAAAAAACTCGTGCGTGGGACCCGAAGTTTGGGTTATATGGATCTCTGAAGTTTTCGGATTGAGCATCTGAATACTTTAGGTCTAGCTGTCGAGGTTCGGATCACACATCTGAAACTTCAGTTCTTGCGTCTGAAGTCTTCAGGTGTGAGAACCGAAGTTTTTCGGATGTGAGAACCGAAATTTTCGGATGTGA
>NW_017566789.1:143183-207501 GCF_001854935.1 Bemisia tabaci
AATTTCACCAAGTTTCCACCAAGCTTCGCCGCGCGCGCGTCAATCAAGTGATTCAAGTGGAGATAGCGCCTTTTGATTTAATTCGGAATCCGGGTTAGCGCATTAAATCAAAGGGAATTACATATAGTTCCTTTTGATTTTATTCGTAATCGCTGATTCCCTGTTTTGCGATTTTTCAGGGGCTGATTCCAGGGGATGAAATTAGTATTTTGGGGGCATATTTACGTGTGAGGGCAGCCTATTACATGGAGAATGCAGATCCGTTAAGAACTGAAATTTGGAAGTTTGGCGCATAGTTCCCTTTCGTATAAATACGTCCAATTGCAAAATGCAGTCCAATTTCTGGCTGCGGTTAGATGGTCAGAAAACAAGTACGAGGTCTCTAGAATATATTACCTCTGAACAGAATGGAAGTGCATCGAACCGACGAGAAGATTCCAGCAACTGGAGATTTGGCAAAAACTGCATCCACGTTGTCAAATTTCACAAAAAAAGTGTTGCATCCTTTGTAGAGAAACTGGAAGAAGATACTTTCTTCAGAGATCGGGTATCCGAGATTCGCGACGGCGAATCGAGGCGGAGCTGCGCCGTGATAGCAAAAAGAGCAGAAGTGGATTCCTGTATGAGCCATGGTTAGCACATGCCTTTATGTGTCTCGGGGTTCATCCTACCATGCACTTACTGCTCTCTTCGCTATGGAGGTGGAGCTGGAGATTAAAGCCCGGGAGGATCCGCTTTAATCGTTTTGATTGGAACGAGGTGACGACTCGCCGGTAACAGAACCACCCCCTCCCCCTTTCATCCCCCACTCTGAGAGCTCCTTCGGAATCGTCTGACAACCATTTGCGAGGATTACCCCCGTTCATCCCTTTGCAGAAATGTCGCCCGGAAATCTGCGCAGCCTTTAACTCCCTTATCCGTTTCCTGAGCAGCGAGCGTTCATGACCTCCTTCAAATTGATTTTACTGAGCTTTTTTAACGGTTTTAGGGTGCATTTGGACGGATGCTTGAAGCTCCCTTGGCACTTCGAAAATGCATTGTGTTGTAACTAAGTAGTACTTGCACCTATAGTGGTGTTTACAAGTCCGGATTTTTTGGAAAGTCCGTAAATAGTACTGATTTTTCAAGAGTGGTCCGGAGGTACTGAAAAAGTGCGTAAAGTCCCCCGGAAGGTCCGGAATTTTTTTCGTATTTTTGCCGCAATTTGAGAAACAAATTCGAATTTTTGAAATGTTTCGCATTTTTCAAATTTTTCGAATTCCGTCAAATGGAGGTCCTGAAAAAGTACTGAATTTTTTTGTTGAGGAAGTATTAAATTTCTTAGGAATTTACTGACAAAGTACTGTGAAGTATTGTGTGTCCTTGGTTTTGGGCCAGCCTGTTTTAGTAGACACCCTGCTACACAGAAAAAAAAGCCGTGGGTTATCCCCTAAAATTGTGGCACCGCCCCATTTTTTTGGATGATTTGGACATTCCCAATTACATGTGGTAGCACCGCAACATCTGGTTAGTATCCTAATTTAGTAAAGCACTACCACAATGGGTCTGTTACATGGAAGAGATACAGCCAACTGAATACCTTTTACAAGCACAAATTGTACAAAAATCCGCACAGTCGTTTCCATGTAAAAAGTTAAAATGCCAGATTAAATGTTTCAATAGCTGATGTGGCTTGGTTCCTTTCCTCTCAGCGCGGTCTAATCATATTTAGGTTAAAAGTAGCGTTATTGCAAGGTCTCGAAAACATATTGTCTTTTAAGGGTGAAGTGGGAAAAGAAACTTCGGAGGAATTATGCTTAAAAAGACGGGACTTTGGTATTTCTGAAACACGAAAGTTTTCGTTCCAAATACCTAACCGAAGTCTTCTTTCTGAAACACAAGTCCTAGCATGACTGCATGGCAAAAATTTTAGTTACCTGACCCGAACTTTAGTGTCCATGACTCAAAACTTCGGTTGTTTAAACCGGAAATCTTGGTTCTTCGTACTAACCAAAGTTTTTCTCTCCTCGTGAACGTGAGAAATGCAATCGCTCACGGGGACGAGGCTTTCGACGGCACCGAGGCAATTTTTCTAGGAGCGCGATTCATGTCAAGTTGATCGAGAATATCAGACTTTAAAATTGGAGACACTCCTCAGTGTTCCAAAGACTAAGTTGCAAACAGTTAAGTTCATTTTTGCGTTTGTATACACCGTAATCCTAGATTCTGGTGTAAGGCTGTTGAGCATAAACAGCTCTCCTAACTTGAAGTTCTCTTTTTTAAACCGCGTGAAGATAGCTCTATAGTCTGGAGGGCATTGGTAAAGGTTAATGGGAAATCCATCAGTTTTATAGCAGTAGCGTGTCGTGAATTGCGATAAATCGTTTAATATGCCATTAAAACTATGGAAAAGGGTTGATAAACAGGGTGTACGTAGCGAACACCTTAATAATCGATTCTTTATCATAGGTTTAAATGGCATAAAAATCGATACATCGCAATTCACGTCACGCCACTGTAGGCTCCGAAAGCCAGACTCCCAGTTTCGCACCTCGTGTCTTCAAATTTCACCTCTTATCAGTTCTATTTGTATCGATCTCTTTACGAGTCATAACTCATACGTTCCATCGAAGAGGAGGAGGTAGGATGGGAGAAAATAACGTATTTACGATGTCCCATATATCTTCACCTTTCTCTTCCTAACCTCAATCTTCCACGACGCCAAGTGAACTTCTCCGAAAGCGCAATAAATGTAATAATCTGGCTCCCACCAGTGCACAGCCAGACGAGCCCCCCCCCCCTTCCCAATCCTCCCCCTGCACCCCTTCAGCTCCTTTCATCTGAGATTAAAAATACCTTCCGCTTATAACCTAAGAATCCCATCTCGGACGGGGTGGGCGTGGCTTCGGAGGCTTGCTCCCCGTATTACAGTGTTGCCGGACGTCTTAATAACAACACGTTGATTTCACCTCTTTCGGGTTGTGAATAATCCTCGAAGCGTGGTGCTTTAAATAAAAAACGCAATCAACTTTCTTCGGAGGCAAACCCCTCGTTGAACTGGAAAATTTACTCATTTAATTTTAATTATTTCTGCTTCAATGTCGATCCAATAACTTGAAATTAAGATATGGATAGTGAGGGGGTGGTTCGAAGAATCCTGTATGACGTCTTATTGAATTCCTAAGATCTCATTAGGTATTTTATTTTTTACCGGGGGAAGCACAACAGATTTCCTCTCAAGCAGCATCGAGGTAAAGCGAGGATTAAAGTTTGTTATCGGGAGAAGGGAGGAACGCCAAAGTATCAAGTTGCAGGTCCAGACAACAGTATATAGTAAGGATTTTTGAATTTCGCAAAAAAAGGAATTTTTTGGAAAGTAAGGAAAAAGAAAGGAAAATGTACTGGAGAAGCAAGGAATTTTGATGACAGGGCACCGATAGACACCCTGATCGTGGATTTTTATATTGAAAATCTGTTCATACTCTCCCAATCTAGCCACTTTACTATTGATTCGACCTCAACATTTTATAAGAACCGAAGAAAACTGACAACGCCGCTATAAATCTTAGACTCCACCCGGTCGGAGATGCGGGTCTTCCCGGGGGTAAAAGTGCAATCTTTCTCCTGGCGGCTTTAACATGCATGCTCGTAAATGGGGGATGGCGGGCACCCGACGAGTTAATTTTCCTGGCGCCTCGGCCCCCGTCAGGAAATGGAGCGATGAAAAATTGACTGCGCGCCTCCCGATTGGCCAAATCTCGCGCCGGCACACGGTGGGTCCAGTCGGAAGGAGAGGCCGGACAAAATTCGAAACATTTCAAAGCTTATAACTCCGTTTATACATAACTATAAGGTTTTAAAAGTGGTTCCATTGGTTTCCTCGTGAAATTTTCCTCTAGAAGCACCCCTTAAAATTTAAAATGCGGCGAAATAAACATCACAATGTGCAGTTTTAGTCAATGATATCATGTCCGACTTTTCTGATTGACTCGATCCATTGTGCGAGGTACACGGTGGATCGAGTCGAAAAGAGAGGTCGAACAAAATTCGGAAACTTCAGGGTGTCTTGCATCCGGATTTTCCCGATTCCATCAGGATTTAATACCGATTTCATCAGGTTTTGAGGAAAAATCGGTCGTAAAATCAGGATTTGAGAATAGTCGGCTGCCCGATCAGATTTGTATATGCTTTCGTATACGCTAATGCAGAAATTTTAATTTTTCTCCGCAAAAAATCAGGATTTGATCGGGATTTGGAAAAATTATGAAATCAGGATTTAGCAATCAAAAATTAGGAAAAATGAGGATTTCATCAGGATTTTCCAAAATGAAAAAAAAAAAAAAACTAGACACCCTGTACCAAAGCTTATATTTCCGTCTACACAAGACTGTAAGGTTCTAAAAGTGACGAAATTTCGTCAATTTAACGGTATTGGCTGTCGAAATTTTTAAATTTGTGCCTCATTTAGTGCTATCCACCCTTGAGTTCTGCATTTAATGTCCCCGCACGAGCACAATACAAATAATAATGATGAATCAAGTAAAGAAACAGGCTTTTCTAGGTCCTAAGCAACCGAGAAAACGAGAAAAACGTACACGGAAAAAAAAGATTTACTGAATTTAAGTAAACGCGTCTACTTGGATTTTTTACTTATTTCAAAACGGGTTTGACTTGGAAGAAACCAACGGTTTTCTTCATGTAAGACAACATGATTCGCTTGAGACAAGCGAATCGTGTTTTCTTAAATAAAATAAACGTTGTTTTAAAATAAGCCAACTTTTGCTTGAATGAAGAAACCAGTTTCTTTAAAATTAGTAAACGGGGTGAACGCCTTCTGAGTCCGGCCGTTGCCTCTTTTTAAGTCAACAGCATGCTTGGTAGAAGAAAATACGTTGTGTCGAAAGAAGAAACCGGTTTCCTCAAAATTAGTAAACGGGGCTAACTCCTTTCGAGGCGACCGGATGCAATTAGCAATACGCCCGTTGATTTTTTACAATTCAACAGTTTGCTTGGTACAGTGAAACACGTTGCGTTTAAAGAAGAAACCGGTTTCCTCAAAATTAGTAAACGGGGCGAACGCCCTCAGCGGGGGAGGATGCAATAAGCCAGACGCTGTTGCCTTCTTTTAACCCAACAGCTTGCTTGGTAGAAGAAAACACGTTGTGTCGAAAGAAGAAAACGGTTTCCTCAGAATTAGTAAACGGGGCGAACGCCCTCAGCGGGGGAGGATGCAATAAGCCAGACGCTGTTGCCTTCTTTTAACCCAACAGCTTGCTTGGTAGAAGAAAACACGTTGTGTCGAAAGAAGAAAACGGTTTCCTTAGAATTAGTAAACGGGGCGAACGCCCTCAGCGGGGGAGGATGCAATAAGCCGGACGCTGTTGCCTTTTAATAACCCAACAGCTTGTTTGATGAAAGAAAACACGGTACGTCAGAAGAAGAAACCAGTTACCTTAAAAGTAGTAAACGGAGTGAGTCCCTTCCGCGGGGAACGGATGCGGCATGGGACATGTGCGGTTGCCTACTTTCAATATAACATTTTGCTTCGAAGAAGAAACCAGTTTCCTTAAAATTAGTAAACCGGATGGTGACGCCTCCTATGAGAATGATACATGCAATTGCTGCCAGATGCCGTTAGCATCTGCTTAAACCAACACCATTTATGACGGAATAAAAGGAGACGGAAGTTAAAAAATCAAGATGCCCATTATATTTGTCTACAAAATAATTGTTCTTTAGGGAGAAATTCATTTAATGTGTCCTTTGAGAAATCACTCATATGCTCGGCGTCGACAAAAAATTAAATAAATAAAGAAGTAAAGAAGGAGAGGAAGAGGAAATATTTGCGTTGTTTTAAATAGATCGGCACTGTGCATTTGAAGTTTTAATTTTTATTTTTAAATGAAGGGGGCCTCATAAAGAGGACTTAAATACTTAAGTAGATTGAAGCCGGGAGTTTTTTGCATTGCCTCAGTTCAGTTTCATCGGACAATGTATTTCCTCACACTAAAAAATCGCAATTTTTTTTACTTATTTTCTTCCTTACTTTTCCTGTCCTGATGAATGAAAGATCCCTCGCAGATAGAATTAAAAAGGGTCAAATAAAATGCATGCTTATGCTAAGGGCCGAGGAAGAAATTAAAAAATGTGGAGAGAATCATACTTTTCAGCATGTCACCCACCAAGTTGACAGATGAAGATAATCGAATAACTCTGCTGCTACGTAGTGTTTACACTGTTCAATATCGATTTTCCGGGTCCCTTTGATTTATGAACGCAACGATGGAGTGGATCGAAAACAAAATACAGTTTTTTCTGTATTTTCGAAAGGAATTTGCGAGTGCAAAATTGTTGATATTTAAAACTTTGATTCATTTGTGTCCGGGGAAATTTTGGGTCGAAGGGCCTGTCGGGACCGATCTTTCCGCCCCCCCTCCCTCCACAGTCTTGTACGGATACTCATAAGAGCTCAACATTTTTTACCGTAATTGAAGCATTTGACCCTTTTTACCTTGTTTCCCTGCAAAATAGGGTGGATCCAGCACTTCTTTACCACCTTCCTATCAACTTTAGAGAGTGTAACGAAAATGAAGTGCAGCTATACAATAAAATATTAGAACGTCACGCGTGTGATTATGTAAACTGAGTAAAATATAAGAGTAATCGAAGATTGAACTTTTTTTATGAATAAATTGTGACTGTCCACGGAAAAAGATGCCTTAATCCAGAAAATCTCAAAGCTTATTTTTCAAATCTTATTTTTTAAAGTAAGGAATTAGAACTATTAATGTTTCTTTTATAGTGCTCACATTCTTCCTTTTCCGCCCGATGTGAATTAATTAGAACTATTGAATAGAACTATTAATATTCTAATTGAAATAGAAAAGTCTAATAAATGGTCCAGAATAGTCTTGAATATTATAATCGAATTGAATAGAACTAGTAATATTTAAAAAATGTAACAATCTCAGTCATCAAAAATAAAAAGTTATTGTGTTACAAACATTTTCGAAGAGTTTCATTCTTTATTCTTATTTTTTTAAAGTCAGCGATTCTTCAAGAAAAAATGAAGAGAGAAAATTTTAAAAAAGGCGCATTGCTTTAAATTCTTTTTAAAGAGATTAAAAATTAATATAAGATGGGAAAGAAACAAAAATAAACGTAAAAAAAGTGACAACAGTAACACGCGTATTTCTTTTTTGCTCCAAATTCATCTTTTCGGGTTCAAAAAATCTTAACCCATCAGGTCTCACGCATATTCACTATCACAATAATGGTGAGAGCCTAAGTCAATGACTTATATAGTGTAAATTCGGCCGACGTAGACATAAGCCCCGATGGCTAAGTAGGTAGGGTGTTAGGTTCGTAAACTGTAGGTCCCAGGTTCAAATCCCGATAGGTAGGCCAAAATTTGCAAGTCGGTACTTGCCATGTCGAGTCTTCGATACTTGCAGATATACAATTGAAAATTTTTTTCATCAAAAATTCGATAAATTAAACCATTTTTTGCTAATATTGATCAATAATAATACATATGATATGGGTGCAGTGTGCATACATGCAGTGACTATTTACTAAATTTAAAACAAAAATTGGCTAGAAATAAGTAAACACGCCTGGGAGTTAGGCAACATCCATTCATGCCGGGCGTCCCCGTTTACTAATTCTAAGACAACAGTTGGTTTCAATACAATAAACGCGCATTCCCGTCCAACACGCCGTTTACTAATTTTAAACAAACCATTAACTTGAAGCCAGTAAATACACGTGGGAGTTACGCAACTGTTTCCTATTTCTAAGTAAACAGTTTACCTAGATCAATACGACGGATACTCACTTCAAACCAACGATAACTTCTTAAATTTAGGAAATATTTTCACGGCATGGAATGTTTCCTTTTTTTAAGTAAACGCTTTCTTCTTTTAAGGGGACGTGGAGCGTTGGATTGAGAAAACGCTATTTCTTGATCCAAGGTAACACCGTTGTCTTAGTTCAAACCTCCGTTTCTTGTCGATACTTTTTAAGTATCCAGTTTACTTGGTCTAAGACGGCTCCACCTTGTATTTAGGAAACATTTTTTTCAGTGTAGGCAATTATTCGTTCACCCGTACGAAAAAGGCAATGCAAAAGTTTGCAACGTCGCAAATTGAGGTATAAATGCTTTTTACCTCGCCATCGGTACTGAGAAATGTGAAACTGCAAACGCGTCAGAGTGCAATATCAGCGGCAATCGTAATCTGCTGTCATTAAGTCGAAGCGACACTGTAGAAGGCGCTCTGAGCAACTATTCCGCCACCGGAGTATTGCACAGTATCAAACGTAATTGAAGGCGCTCCATCGTTTGTGAATTGACTGGTATGAGATGAGCCCGGGTGAGCATTGCGTTACGCGGACGACTAAGTTCCTCGCAAAGTGTAGTTGCGTGTTTATGGTGCCTTTTCTTTTTCCTTACAAACCCAGGAAAAACACAGGTAATTAGAAACTTTGGGACTTCTGTGAATTCTGAATTCGGAACCAAATTTTTCTGGTCGACTAAGGCACGGTTAGACAACTGCTGGTTAAACTCCAAGGCGCATGGTCATCTCTGACTGTGTGATAATTTCCACCGTATAACAGGTGTTATGTTGCTCAAATAGAGCTAAAACTTCCTTAGCCACTATCATTTTTTTATTCGTGTGAAATGTGTAGAGAGATTCAAACGAAATTTGAAGCTTTTTACAATTTAAAAAAAAAAAAAACTTGCTCTCTTTGGCATTTCGGGTTGTCCAGAAAATAAAGACCCCGTAAAAGACCCGTCAGCCATTAATCAAGGCAGAGGAGAATAATGGAGCAATAACGAATTAATAATCGGTTATTGGGCTGAGGGCGGCTTGAGAATTAGTGAGCGTAGCGAGGGAATTTCGAACAAATCAAGACTTCCCGATATTACTCCGAGCTGATATTTATTGGCAGGATGCCTGAACGCCCCATAAGTGCACCGAGGGGGCCTCTCTGCCATTTGCAAGAGAAAGACCCAACCATTTCCCACCATTTTATTTCCTTCCTTATACAGGGTGATACAGCGGGTCATGATAGAGTCCATTAATGCACCTGCGTGGTCTAGGCGGTGAAGTTTATAAAAATACAGGGTGATCCAGGGTTAAACGGCCAGACTGTAGGGCCGTGTTCCATGGGTCAAGGTAAAACTTTTTTGTTGTGTAAAGTTCTTTCCAAAAGTGCCTCCAGTCGAAGTTACGCCTCCCCCCCCCCCAAAAAAAAAAAAAATTCAGAAAGTAAATCGTTTTTTCTGAATTTTGGCAACGGTTGAGAACCAAATCTCATGAAAATTTGTGCTCCCCTGTACTTTTATCCCCTGAATTCATCAATGATTTGAGGAAAAACGTCGTATGAGCATTTAAAGGTTGCATTCTTGCATTTCTTGCATTTATTTTGACAAATCATGAATTTTCGGAAAATTTTATGAATATTTTCTCCCGATTTTTCAGAGAATATTTTCGGTAATTTGATTTAAAATATCCAAATGTCTCAAGGAAAAAAAAAACGCATAACTTCCTTCGAAAATAAATCTTTTCTGAGCGTAATTTGGCAAAATTCGAATGCTCACAAGACGTTTTTACTCAGCACGGTAGTATTGTCTCTGGATACGTAAAACTATCATCCGCGAGGATCCATGTTAATTGACCTCCGTTGCATTTCTTTCCTGTCAGCAGAATATTCTGTATGAATTCTAAGCTCTAAAAGTAACCCGCTGCCCTTCCAAATGCACAATAGGAGCGGAAATTTTGAAACACCGCAATAGAGATGCTTGGTTTCGCACTCAGGCTATCCATATATCGTTTCTGGATACATAAAACTAACATCCTAGGATCCATGTTAATTTATTTACGTTGAATTTATGACAACAAAACCACTGAGTTAACTCGCTGCACTGGAAAAAAAACACATTGAATCTAGAGTCCAGACTCTTGAAAACGTTGACAAGAAAAAATACGCTTGATTCAATCGGATTTTTGCTTGAATCAAAACGAAATCCGCTTAAATTAAGAGGCTTGGTTCTTGATTTAAGCTTAAATCTGATTGAATCAAAAGTACTTTTTCTTGTCGATGTTTTTAAGAGTCTGGACTATAGATCCAATGTGTTTTTTTTCCAGTGTGCCCTTCGAAAAAGCCAAATAGGAGCGGAAATTTTGAAATGCCGCAATGGAGGTACTTGGTTTCTCACTCGGGTCATCTATTTATCGTTTCTGAATACATAAAACTAACAGGATCCATGTTAATTTATCTCCGTTGAATTTATGACGACAAAAACACAAATTTTGCACCCCCGCTGGACGTCCGACGGGGCGGTTTTCGGTCCGAGTCGCGACTCGCGAGAACAATGGCTGTCAATTCTATTGAGTCGGAGTCATTGTTTTTCCGCGCTTGTGCGACTCATTCTGCCGTGCTCAGGAAGAACGTCGTATGAACATTCGAGAGTTGCCAAATTTCCCGTGATAAAACACGCATCTTTGACAACTTTCATGCATGTTTTTCCTTGAAATTTTCAGTTATTTTGGATTAAATTGCGTACAAAATGGAGATGTTGCATGTGTGAGGAATTTGCGATTTGACCGTTGATCCTTACGTAAAAGTTCGCGAGAAACACGATGGTGCCACTGGTTTTCTCTGAAATCAACTCCCAAGCTCAAAAAAAGCTCTCAAGTTGAAGCCAAAATGGAGGGGATATCCCACGCTATCCTGAGAGTCCACCTCAACATCAAGACAAACTCTCCATGCAAAGATAGGAAGCAAATACATTGACAGGGCTGCCACTTTATTTGGGGGCTCCAAAACTGAAAACACGGCAGCTAGGGTGGGACTTATTTTTTTAAATCGACAAAACCAAATGTTGCACGGTCTTAAATGGTTCTATGTGATAAAAAAACACGGTAGCCAAGAGGATTTTGAGAAAAAAAATTTTTAACCCGGCGCGCACAGAGCCTAAACATCGAGATTTTTCCGGTTTTTTGGCATTTTCGCCGTATATTTTTGATATTTTTGCCAGCAACACGGATTTGACGCTAGATGTCCAAAAATTGGTACAAATCTAGCACATACCTTGTAGATTAAGGGAAAATTTTTGTTTTTCTCCTAGGTCACTAATAGTTCGCTTGGTAATGCCGAAACTCTCCGCTCGGCAGCTCTAAAAATCGAAATTTCGCCGTTTTTTAACGTATAATGAACTTTTTGAGCAACCTATAATGGTAGTAAAAATCCGAAAATTTGTGAAAAGCAAGTCCATACCATCAGTATGGAAGGGCAAATGTCAGAAAACTCCTACGTCTTTTATTTTCTGCCAAGCTATGCCCATAATGGTGGAAAACTTGTCAAAAATAGCTCAATTTTGACCGTTTTTTCGGGTTCGAAAATTTATTGGACACCCTGTAATGACAATGAAGGTCCGAAAATTTGTGGAAAGTAAGTTCATACCATCTGTATGAAATAAAAAATTTTACTTGGTTCATACGTCTTATATTCTTCGTCCTGCGATACCCGAAATGGCAGCGAAAACGTCAAAAATACCTCAAATTGGCCGTTTTTTGATAATTTTTTGGAACACCTTGTAGTGCCAGTGGAGGTCCGAGACTTTGTGCAAAGTAAGTTCATACCCTCCGCAAGGGATAGAAAAATCTACTTGGTTCCTATGTCTTACATTCCTCGTTGTGCGGTGCCCGCAATCACTTCGAAAACGTTAAAAATACCTCAATTCGGCCGTTTCTTCAATGGCAAAATTTATTAGACACCCTGTAATGACACTGGAAGTTCGAAAATTGGGGAAAAGCAAGTCCATACCATCAGTATAAAAGGGCAAATTTCAAAAGGTCCATAGATGTTTGATTCTTGGTCCCACGGTGTCTTCAGATACACAAAAATCGTGAAAAATACCTCCATTTTGACCGGTCTTTCGCTATTAAAATTTAATAGACACCCTGTAACGGCAACAGAGGTCGAAAACTTTGCTGAAAGTAAGATCATTCCATCTTCATGCAATAAAAAATTCTACCTCGTTCCTATGTTATGCATTCCTCGTTGTGCGGTGCCCGCAATCGCATCGGAAACTTCAAATATACCTGAATTCGGTCAATTTTTTTTACCGAATTATTTTTGCAGACACCCTGTACTGACAGCGGAGGTCCGAAACTACGTAAGAAGCTAGTGTTGAAAGAAAGGAATGGATTAATTTAGGTATTTTAGAAAATTTAGCCTCACTTCAGGGCGTCTAAAAGGCAACAATTATAAATGTAAGGGTCTTTGAAAAATTGCCGTTCCTTTCAGATGTACATACAACGTATATTTACTTGGCACTTTCAAGAGTCGCTGATGTCATAACAGGGTGCCAAAAAAATTTCACACTCGAAAAATTGGCCGAATTAAGATATATTTGACGTTTCCGATGCGATTGCGGGCACCGCACAACGAGGAATGCATAACATAGGAACGAGGTAGAATTTTTTATTGCATGAAGATGGAATGATCTTACTTTCAGCAAAGTTTTCGACCTCTGTTGCCGTTACAGGGTGTCTATTAAATTTTAATAGCGAAAGACCGGTCAAAATGGAGGTATTTTTCACGATTTTTGTGTATCTGAAGACACCGTGGGACCAAGAATCAAACATCTATGGACCTTTTGAAATTTGCCCTTTTATACTGATGGTATGGACTTGCTTTTCCCCAATTTTCGAACTTCCAGTGTCATTACAGGGTGTCTAATAAATTTTGCCATTGAAGAAACGGCCGAATTGAGGTATTTTTAACGTTTTCGAAGTGATTGCGGGCACCGCACAACGAGGAATGTAAGACATAGGAACCAAGTAGATTTTTCTATCCCTTGCGGAGGGTATGAACTTACTTTGCACAAAGTCTCGGACCTCCACTGGCACTACAAGGTGTTCCAAAAAATTATCAAAAAACGGCCAATTTGAGGTATTTTTGACGTTTTCGCTGCCATTTCGGGTATCGCAGGACGAAGAATATAAGACGTATGAACCAAGTAAAATTTTTTATTTCATACAGATGGTATGAACTTACTTTCCACAAATTTTCGGACCTTCATTGTCATTACAGGGTGTCCAATAAATTTTCGAACCCGAAAAAACGGTCAAAATTGAGCTATTTTTGACAAGTTTTCCACCATTATGGGCATAGCTTGGCAGAAAATAAAAGACGTAGGAGTTTTCTGACATTTGCCCTTCCATACTGATGGTATGGACTTGCTTTTCACAAATTTTCGGATTTTTACTACCATTATAGGTTGCTCAAAAAGTTCATTATACGTTAAAAAACGGCGAAATTTCGATTTTTAGAGCTGCCGAGCGGAGAGTTTCGGCATTACCAAGCGAACTATTAGTGACCTAGGAGAAAAACAAAAATTTTCCCTTAATCTACAAGGTATGTGCTAGATTTGTACCAATTTTTGGACATCTAGCGTCAAATCCGTGTTGCTGGCAAAAATATCAAAAATATACGGCGAAAATGCCAAAAAAACCGGAAAAATCTCGATGTTTAGGCTCTGTGCGCGCCGGGTTAAAAATTTTTTTTCTCAAAATCCTCTTGGCTACCGTGTTTTTTTATCACATAGAACCATTTAAGACCGTGCAACATTTGGTTTTGTCGATTTAAAAAAATAAGTCCCACCCTAACGGCAGCCCTGTCAATGTATTTGCTCCCTATCTTTGTATGGAAAGTTTCTTTTGATGTAGAGGTGGACTCTCAGGATAGCGTGGGGGATATCCCCTCCATTTTGGCCTCAACTTGAGAGCTTTTTTTGAGCTTGGGAGTTGACTTTAGAGAAAACCAGTGGCACCATCGTGTTTCTCGCGAACTTTTACTTAGGAATCAACAGTCAAATCGCAAATTCCTCACACATGCAACATCTCCATTTTCCAAGTAAAATCGGTTTTTATTGAAGGAAACGTGGCAACGTCTGAAGGCTTATACGTCGTTTATCCTTAGCACCGTAGCATTGTCATTGCCACCGTCGGATCCGATTCCGAGTTCCGAGCACACACGAACCGGGAATTCGCTCGAGTCATCGGCTCTGACGTCACCTTGCTTCAACCCCACAAAACATCCCCCTCTTCATCGCAACTGCTAGATTCGCGTCTGAAGATTTATCGGTCTTGAGGGAAGACGGTGAAGACTAGCGTCGCGTCGGCTGCTTCCGATGAGTTCTCGTTGATTCACCCGGCTGTTCACTCGGTGAATTTTCACATGGATAGATATGCTTTTGGTGTCTCAAGAACAGTGGTTCCGTGTATCAATTGGTTCAAAGCATTGAGATGCCCTCAACACTCACTCTTCAAAATTTCAGAATTTTTCAATTTTCATCGCGTTTTCGGTCTTGATATCTCATTAAATAGTTGCATTTGCTCAAATGGATGTATTTATGCTAAAAAGAACTATTTGCAACGTTGTTCCTTTTAGCATAAATACATCCAAATGAAACCGTTCCTTAGTGGAAACATGCATTTCACTGCTCGTTGTATGGGTGATTATTAAGGGCATCTCAATATCAGTGACGTGAAGTGAATGATCGATTTATCGATAATTCCCAATTTAAAGCTATGGTAAAAAATCGATAGGTGTTCGTTGCGAGCACCTTACTGATCCTTTTTCATAGGTTCAGATGGCAGATGAAACGATATATCCATGCCTCAATACAGATCCTGAAAATTAATCATTTAAGGGAATTTCGAAGCTAGATGACGATAAGTCGTGACTTATAGGAAAACACAGGTGAAGGCCTCATGCTATGTTGCCAGCACTATTTTAAACGATAAAACTACCCTTAATGAAGACGACTTGAGATCCGACCCAAGGTTCGTAGGATGATTAGGTAAAAAGCGTTCAGCAGCGAAAAACGAAAATCAATATTTCATCATATTTTGATTTTTTCGACACCAAGCGAGTCCCTTCTTCCACGTCGAGTCATTTATCGTGCTTTTCATCACCGCGATGTCGGCCACACAATCAAAATGCTCGGCCTTATCCCCTGTCAAAGAAACGCCATTGGCGGATCGCGCCGAGTTGATCGAATGCCGGCGGTGAGCTCAACTTATTTGATTTAAAAGTTGCTAACCAGCGGGAGAACTTGGTGGCTTTCCGTGTCGCATTTGGGAAATTAATTTCCCTGCGACGCTAAACCGTCGCGGTTTAACGGGGAGAGCCCGAGCGAGAGCGAATTCTTTTGAGTCAGTTTTAATTAAAATTGATTTCGCTTCGTTTTCAACTGGCGCGCCGCTCCGCCCGGGATGGTCACGTCGATACCCCACTAACAATCGCGCTTTATCTGGTCGCGGATGTTCATTAGCAGATGCATGCAATCTGACTAATGTCACAGGATTCCGTGTAGAGTTTCGTCTAATTTATTTTCTGCCTGATGCATGGGCGGAAATAAAAATTGTCAAGGACCCATCATGAAGGCTATTTCCATTTAAATCTTCCGTCACAGTCTTACGGCGCAATGATACAACTATTGGAACTCTCCGGAATGCGCGAGGTATCACGCCGCATTTGAAGGCGTTTTCAAAACAGCCAAGTTCCGATACACGGATTATCATTTTGCATAGTTCATATTATTTTGTTTCCATTTCTAACCACTTGTTTAGTTGTAATCCTCCTATAAAAACCACCCATTTGCTAAATACAATTCTAGCTGGAGCGCACTTCAGCTATGCATTCACCACTGCAAAAATGTCAAAGGAACTCGACAAGCCCAGCGTGCATGAAGGCAGGCCCTCCACAAGGGGGGATACTGGGTCCCTGGTACCGGGGCCCGGGCCCCGGAGGGGGCCCGTGTTACCCGTGAAGAACCACTACGAATTCACATGCAACCCTTGTTTCGTATGAAGAAGTGAAAAATTTACTCTAAAAATTTCGCAAAATGTGAATAGATTTTCAGAAACACGCTGGGGCACTTTAGAATTCTTCTTAAATTTTCAAAGAAGTATACTTCTTAGAAAATTTCTATCTATTTTCAAAATTTTCAGTACAGAGGGATATTTTTAGTAACTGCGTTCCATTTTCCTCCGTCGTCAGATGCTAAGAGTCTCCAGTGTGGGCATCCTCGACTTCAAAGGCTCATGGCTCAACTCCCTTGCCGTAGACAAACGAAGGGGGAGTCCAGGGAGGCCTGGCCCTCAAAGAATTGAAAATAGTATCATATGCCCCCCCAAAAAAAAAAAAATTAAAATTTTCCAGATGTTTTGAATGCAACAATTCGCAAGTATTATGTGCTGAAAGTATAAAAAAAAAAACATAATTATTCCGCAGAAATTGATGTAAAAATTCTTTACGGAAGCTTCAAAATGCGTCCGACTAGTCGTATAAATTCTAAAATTTCTCGGGGGGTGCCCCTCGGACCCCCCCCCCTCCGGGCATGGGGCCCGTACCTTAAAACTGGTACCAGTGGGATATCCCCTCCATTTTTGCCTCAACTTGAGAGCTTTTATTGAGCTTGGGAGTTGATTTCAGGGAAAACCAGTGGCACCATCGTGTTTCTCGAGAATTTTTACATAAGAATCAACAGTCAAATCGCAAATTCCTCACACATGCAACATATCCATTGGCAATTTTACTTCTTTTTTCTCCTCTCCAAATTTTCGAAACCACACCCGTGAAGCCAACGAAACAGGGTCCTCTGAGGCTGCATTGCTGCTCTCTTATTTATCGGCACACCGCACCGGGCGACTGCATCTTTGTGTCGTCGAGCGGGATCTTGGAGCGGATCCAGACACGAAGCCCCTGCCCCAAGGTGCATATGCTTCCCGGCGCACGCTGATTTCATTTTCCCCGCACCTCGCCCCCCCTCCCCCGATCCCGCCGCGGCGGAAAGAATTGATGGATGGGCGCCACGCGGGCCGTGTATTATCTCGCGACCTGTGCATCAGTCTCGTCGAGGATAATAAAACAATGCCGTGACACCCGCCTCGCGGATTGCCAGCTGGGGGCACCGCTTTTAGCACCTCTCGGGTGTTCAAGGAGCTTTGAACTGGGTCCGATTTCTTGTTCCGTTGGGCATGCTTTTTTGGAAATACGAATGACAGGGCTGTATGGTACTTGAGCGTTTGTCTGAGCTACACTTCACCAATACTCCGAATAATGGAAGGCGCACATTGTTATGACGGCCGCGAGTGCTAGAAAAGTCAAAGCCCCTTCAATATTTAAGTATGCAACATGGCCATCCATCGAGCCCGAATAGTTGCATCCATACGTCGTAACTTCAAAAAACCCTGTTTACTGTCGCTCTGCCATGTATTGACAGCAGTGTTCTCGATATTCTATTTCGTCCACTGCACCCTTAATAATGAGTCAAATGCGCTGGCACATAATCGTGTTTTGATGCTTGATTCCTGTAGATTAGCACTATATAATAAGATCTGTCAAAACAACAACTTTCTACGTTCAATATCAACCGAGACCAAGATGCCGCCCTTTGAAAAACACCGTTTATGATGTCATCCTTCGCGGTAGTGACACCCTTGGTTTCTTCCACCTTGCTTTCATCAGTCATTGAGACACATCTTTGCACTGGTTACTCAATGTGAAGCTTGGATGAAAGCAGGGTGGGAGAAACGAATCGTGTCACCATCGCAGGGGATTACGTTATGAACCGACATTTTCAAAGCACCAAATTTCGATCAACATTGAACGTAGAAAGTTGCTGCCAATTTGGATCGGATCTACAAGAACCTAGCACTAAAAGACGATTCTGTGATCAGCGCTACTGACTCATACAATGCACCCTCTGCATTTACAGACTAATATTTTCACAATTCTCATTGCGTTGCTTGGCTGGCATAAGGGCGTAACTTCATATTGAGATGAACCCGGAAAAACATCGAATTGCATGGAGGACAGGGTTCATTGCAGAGTGTAATTACGCCACTATGTCAGGAGGGCGACGATTGTAGATAGAATTATTTTGAATAAATGCGTCCACCCGACAACAGGGCATACGTTACGTATGCGAGCTGCGTTTCCCGCCTGTCGATTCACGCGCTGCCTTTTTGTTATCAATTTTCGCGCGCGCTACGGCACCCGCGAGCGTTGAACGGGAGGGGCGGGGGGCGTGACTAGCTCCCGGCTAGAAACTATCGCAACCGAATTATTATGGTAAATAGTTAACCTATGACTCGTCTGCGCCGCACCGTCATTGGTGACACCGGATTCCCAACCCCCTCCCCACCGAGCTCCGAAGCGCTGTCGGTGCACTTTTCGCGCTCTATAATTCATCGGGAGGAACGTGAGTCTTTTTCAACGTGAGCCCTGAATATTATTGAAAGACGTATCTTATAGGGCTCATCGGAAATGTGATCCGCGTATCCGTGAGTAGACGAGTCGTGGGGTGAACTGCGATCGAAAAACGTAAAATCAGCCAATCTAGCCAGGAAGGGAGAAAATTTGACCCCCTCCTTCCTTTCCGTGATCATGATGAATGTGTATGAGGTCAATCCGGAAATGGAGAAGAGGGAGGTTTATATCATCTGCTTACGTAGAAAATTACCTATAATTTTACGCGCTGCCTCTTGTGGTATGTAGTGGTGCACTGGTAAAAATTGAGGAGTGAAATGTGGTGGTGGAGTCTATGTATAGCGCCCAAAACCCTGAATGATATGAATGCAAAGTGAAATTGCCACCAAAACACCCTATGACATTCCGCAAAATGAGTAGATTCTGCCCCGCACTAGTGTAAGTTACTCTGTAAGGAGATTAGATTTCGCTCCCTATTCATATCACTTGGGAATTTTCAAATAATTAAGTTGTTTTAATTACTTTCTCCGAAAAATTTTAAATTTTCTGCGAGACACCAAAAATTCACAAAAAACCGACTATGTGCTTTTAATTGGTGTGACGTCACTTCAGCCGTGCTAAGGAAAAACTTCGTATGAACATTCGAGGTTGCCAAATTTCCTTTGATAAAATGTTTGTTTTTACGGAAAGTTAATAATATTTTTCCTCGAAATTTAGGTGAAATCCGAGGAAATAATTTACAATAAANTCACAGCTTCTTGATATCCTGGCATCTTATTCTCTGCGGCTTGACTGACCCTGACTTATTAACTGCAGTATTGCGTATTGCTAACAACACGTATTGTTACAGACATTTTATTCATCATTATTAAGTAGATTCAACTAATTGCTCCGATTCCAATTAAGGTACTCACCACCATTGCTAGCTGTGGAGGGCGCCCGTAGGGCGTCCGGAGCAGCTAGTTTACAATAAAATCGGAAGTAAAATATTCATAAGCTCACCAAGAAATTCGTGCTTTGTCAAAGGACATTCGGATCGCATTTAGCAAAAAGGAAGCAGCGTGAATACAGTGTTGTAAAAATGTTACTTCTTCATAATTGTCAAAGAAATTTCCCAGAATAGCAAATGGTTGTTTCTTCCCACCAGAAAATTGTTAATTTTAAAGAAAAATAATCGTGTAAATTTGAATACTGTACATATATCAAGTATTTTTAAAAGAACAGACGAAGTTGCACGATTTTGAAAACACTATAATCGCACTGGTTCCTTTATGCTAAAAGCGACCCATTTGGCAGCGCCTAAAGGCTCTTACGGCATTTTTCCTTAGCATGGCAGACTTGGTACCAGACCTCCTTTCCTTCACCTCCATCACGCACCCAACTCCTAAGACCTTTGTCTCTCCCTAATTCTGCCGTGCTAAGGAAGATCGTCGTATGAACATTCGAGAGTTGCTAAATTTGGGCGGATAAAACATGTATTTTTAAGGAATGTTATGCATATTTTCTTTGACATTTTCAAATATTCCAGATCAAATCGCGAACAAAATTGTCTGAAAAATTTGAAGCAAAATATTCACAATTTTCCCGATAAATTCGCTTTATATTGAAGGAAATATGACAACGCCTGAAAGCTCATACGGCGTTCTTCCATGGCACGGCAAGTCGCGGGACCTAATTTCCAAACCTGAGCCATCGTCTGGAGTTGAAATTAAAGGGAACATAAGGAACCGAGCGGAGGCGGGATTTATTTCTAATTTCACTGAAAAAAGAATCCCGAAAAAGTTTTTTGATCGCTGCCCGGACAGTCGGAGTCCGAAGCTCGCGGTGGCCCAAGATTAAAATAGATAACGCAGACGTGGTGGAAATGTTGATGCCCGCGCCCCTCCCTCAACGGAGGGCGCGCCCTACCCCCATAGTTGCCAAACCGGACATAAAACCTTAATAATGGTGTCTAGACCGGTAAAAACAGGGAAAATCTAGGATATACTGGAGCACCTTTATAAGGAAAGTATGGACAACTCGAAAAGGAGGTTAGGTTCGATCAGGTAACGTAGCTCTTGGGACCCAAAAAGGCAGGCAATCTATAAACTCGAATTATCCAGTGGTATACTAATTCAAACTCCGAGAGTAGGTACACTGATTAAAAATTATAAAGGAACGTATGAAACTTTGATTTTACATACATTTTCTTAGTTCCAAAGTCTCAATCCTTAAAAACGCTCGTTTATAATGCACTGTCGGTCCTTATTGATTAAGCTCGGTTGGATAGGTTCGAAGCGGCAGTTTTCTGGTGATTTTTGTTTCTCACGTTGTCGCCCTTTTGGGCCCTAAGAGCTACGTAAATCGAGTTGTCCATACTCTCCCTATAAAGGTACTCTAGATACGCCCATGATTCCTAATTCAGGTTAAAATCAGGGAATGGGCATGGTCAAGAATTCTTTACACTGAAAAAAAATTCTCGGCGTTTCTACTAAGGTCCGTTGGTACCTTAACCATCTCACTTTTTTTACCAATTATTGGTAATTTTACCAAGACAGATTGGTAAGCTTACCTAAAAACCGGTATTTTTACTGTTTTTTTTTTTCAGGTAAGAATCCCACTTTTATTGGTAATCGATTCCCGGTAACTTTGCCATTTTATCTCGGTAATTCTACCACAGTCGATAAAAAATATTGGCGTTTTTACCGGGGTCTAGTAAAATTACCGAGGAATTTCAATCATTTTACCGAGAATTCTCGGTGAAATTACCAATTCCATAAATGGTAATTTTACCAAGAAAAAATTGGGATCAAATAGAACCCTGAATTCTTGGTAATTTTACCCTTTTCTTAGTAAATGCAGCGAGATTTTTTTTTCGGTGTATGATTCCTAATTCAGGTTAAAATCAGGGAATGGGCATGGTCAAGAATTCTTCAAACCACGGAAATTCCGACAACCCGGGCGCCTCTTGACGCGGGGCGGCGTCGGTAAAAAACAACTCGCGGCGAAGATGAGCGACCGAACACGCAAGGGCGCGCGCCCTCGACCGCAACCGCCAAATGTCACCGATTTCCCGTCGCGACGACGTATTTTCCGCGGGCGGTTTGGCAACGCTGTCGGGTCCACAAAGGGGCACCCGGGGGGAGGGGACGAACATTAATCAGAGCCTGCAATAAACTCATCTGTCATGTTGCTTTTATCTCATCTCATCGCATTCTCTCAACGAGCGCCACCCCCTTCCGGCCGCCGCCCCCCGCCCCCGGCCCTGACTCAATCATGCCGAGATGACCAAGCATCACGTGACCGATGAACCGGGAGGAAAGTTGCCGGGTTTGATCGGATAAAAGAGGGGGCGCCGGGAAAAAAACGGAATTAGACTACCGTGCGAGGAAAAGTCCCCTTCTAGGACAGTTGTTGAGACTTGCAGGATCTTAGTTGCAACTTTTCTTATTAGGATATTCTTAATTTGGATATCTCTATATCAGAATACTAGGGGGCCCTGCCTCCTGACCGCTACGCGGCCCAACCCCCGGGAGGGCGCAGGCGCCCTCAGGCCCGCTTCGCGGGCCCTTTACGCATATGTATAGGCGAAAATGTTCCTCCATTTTAATACACCATTTTGTGTTCGAGCTGCATAGATTTCAAAATTTTTGACGTAACACTCAGATTTGTAAATGATGAGGAATATAGCTGGATATGGATGTACATAATTTCCCAGTCCACTTACTGGAGAAATTACCATTTATTATGTTATATTTAAATACTTAATTTTTAAAAAAAAAAAAATCGGATTTCGACCGTTAAGAGTTAATAATATTTGGTCCGTCCCGACGCGACGCAGCGCCGGCCTTCTCACTTTGCATCTGCTGTTTATCTGCTGTAAATATTAATAAAAATTCAGCAATCAAGTAAATTGACCAATGCCACGAATCGAAGCCGGAAGAATGCAGGAAAAATTGAGTTAAACCTTATACCTTGGACCTTGAACCTTGAACCCTGAGCGATGCACCGTTCCTCAAGTCTTCGAATGAGGAGCCCTTCACGAGCTTTTCCATTGTTTTATTGTTTATTCGAGTCACTTAGGTAGAATCCCACACCTTGACGTTTCTAGCGGAAACGACATATCTCTCACGCTATTAACATTGGACTTAAGTGACATGAGCTTTAAATGCTCTACAACATTAAAATTTCGGGGTTTCATAATTTTTTGCACATCTACATCTACCACAGATGACATACATGTAAAGATCATCCTTATCAGTCCAGCAGTTCGTCAGAAATAGTGCTTCCAAGATGTTGCTTGTAGCTGTATAATATAGTGAGCTGGCAGCTTCCTTTTCTCTAATCTTTGTGAAATATATTTAAATCGTAAGTTTTTAGATCTGTAGATTTTTAGGTCCATCGTAAGTTTCTTGTCATTAAATGGACGGACTTGCGCAATTAGGAACGAGATACGAGTGGGAAAGAAGGAGTGTGCTCGTCAGTTGACGGCCGTACGAATGTATGGGCATTATAAAGCGCCAGTAACGTCAGCGGTGACGATGGGCTTGACGACGACGAGCTCGCAGGTTGTGTGCTTTAACTCATGAGCCCTGTCCACAACGCTCTTGTCACATGCCCAATTGCCCGCGGCTCATGAGTTAGCATATTTCGGCGCTTGGTTCCTTTTACTTTAATGTCAAATCCCATGCTTTTCCATTTTCCCAAAAGGAACCACGCCCACTTTTACATTGTTATTTATCCAGCTCAAACGGGCATTCTCCATCTCTCCCACACGTCTCATAGCGCGATAAATCCAACGTCAAATCCAAGGTAACGTCACAAAATGACTGAAGTATGGAGCGATCTCAGACCTCCGTCCGGAACCAGTCATAACGTTAATGACGACATAGAATGACGGTGGTTTGGAATTACTACGCGATGCCTCTCAAGCATTCATTGATGCTAATGTAAATGCGGCAAACTCATCAATTCCCCCTTACTAACCCCCACTCTCCGTGTCTATTCCCAGATCAAACGAACCAATCGGGACAGTAGCACCGAGGTTAACCACAACGTGAGCTTTGTTTCGTCTTACTGGTTCTCTCGAATTGCAGTTGGCTTAAATGACATAATTATTGTTATTAAAGATCTTGTCCTGCAAGGTTGCGTAAATCGTATAAATTGTTTTTTAATCATAGTTTCTAGGATCGGCAAAACCGGATTCATCAGGGAATTAAAAATTTCAGGGTAAATCAGAGTATCTGTTCCAAAAACCGGAAATCTCCTCCTTCAGCGCCTAACAACCATTTTAAAGGTTCTTGATTTTAAATTCATCGGCCCTTCAATTCTAGATTGTTAATTAGTTTTGTGTTTCTTCTGTTCCAGGTAAGTTACTCTGCTGTTATTTCAGATAAGGGTAAAGGCTGTTCATGTAAAATGTAATCGGTAAGTACCTAGAGATTATTGGTCGGATCAAATGCGCTTGCTTAAATCATGAGGCATTACACAGTAAATTAGTGGCAGTCGAAATAAATCTGATATTAGACAAGATTGAACTACAAGTTTTTGAAATGGATAAGGAGCATTTTACACACTGTAAATAGAACACATTATTTGAGTGAGAATCTACTCGGAAAAATGACCATAAGAATTTTTTCGGAATTGACCAAGGTAGATTTACACAGGTATGGACAGAACTAAACAACTGGCCTCTGATTGGCTCTCCAGAGGCCCCTTAACTTCCGCCATTTTGTATGTTTTGATTATTTTGATTTATTATGTTCGGTTTATCGTTTGTCAAAATTTGTGGGATTTTTTGCACAATTTTGATAATGCGATATTAATTTTAACGTTTAAAGGCACAAACGTTTGAATGTTAATTTGATTGTAATTTAATTAAAGAACGGGCCCCTTAACCTACGTCACGTAGTCATGTGATACGTACTGAGGCTCATGGGAACTTTTCAACTTGTCCATACCTGTGTAAATCTACCTTGGGAATTGACCGAAAAAACTTTTTTCTCTTCCTCTGTTAAACTCTGTTCAATGCGTCAGTTTCTCGCATTACAAAAATGTTTTCCGATACTAAGAACAAATTAATGGTGATCGGTAGCTACCGTGAAAATTGGTAATCTTACCGGGATACCTTTCTCAGTGATTAATCTTTAAAGGAGAATAAGCGTTCTGTGAATTGGGCATTAGCTATTTGACCTTTTCTGCCGTGCAAAGGAAAATCGCCGCATGAGCCCTCAGACGTTGCCAAATTTCCTTCGATAAAAGCCGAATTTATTGAGAAAATTGTGAGTATTTTTATCCTAACGTTTTCAGACACTTTTGTACGCACCGAGAAAAAAAAACTCAGTTATTCTACCGTTACAACAGTAGTAATGTCACACGGGATTCCACGGTAGTAGAACCGTGGAGTTTGATTCTTGTAACGACGAGCATACGATGATATGACCGTGTTCACCGTAATATTACTGTGGGCACAGACATACTATTATGAGCATGGTTATGCTACTGCGCTCATCAATAATATTACCAAAATCCACGGTTCCACTACTATGGAATCCCGTGTGACATTATTACCGTGGTAACCATCGAATAATCCTGTTTTTTTCCCCCGTGCGCAATTCAATCTTAAATATCTGAAAATTTTAGGGGCAAATATGCATGAATTTTGTGAAAAATACATGTTTCATCAAAGGAAATTTGACAACTCTCGAATGTTCATACGGCGTTCTTCCTTAGCTCGGTAGTATTTTGCTCTCTTAATTGATTTTTTCGGTGTGACCCCGTGCTTATTTTTATCTCAGGTGGCGTAACGAAAATTAGCGGCGGTTAACGATAGGGGGAGAATGGCGGTTAACGATAGGGGGCGAATTAGGGGTCCTCATCGCCCTTTGAAAAGTCGAGACGTCGCATCTTCAACCCTAAAAACCGACGCGTTTACTTTTCCTGATTACGCAGCACAGCTTAAACAGAATTAGCTCGCTGTGAGTGGCTCCTGAAAACTCTGCTGCTGAAATATCAGCAACAGCTCCGCTCTACATTCATTTCCTAATGAAGTTCCGAGGCAGTTGTGCATAACTCCGCAGCCACGCAATCTCGAATATTTCATTTCAGAGGGAGAACTTTAAGTTGGCGTGTCTTAAGCTTTTTCCGGGTTTTTAAACTTTTCCGCGCTCCCAGTGCTCAGCCGAAAGTAATTCTTTCAATTAGTCTAAAATGTCTTGTCGTTGTTTGTTATTAGATTAAATGTTGCTTTGTTTACAAGTCGCGTAATCTTCCCCCATTCGTCTCCACATTTACTTGATTTCTTTTTGTTCGGCTCCTTTGAGTCGATGATTCGAGACTGTTTGCAAGTAGAGTATTTCACTCCGCTGTACTCCTCCGCTCTAGCTCAATCTAAGATGCTCTTATTCCTCTCCAGTGGCTGTGAATTGTATCCTGAAGGAAAAACGCCGTATGAGCATTCGAATGTTGCCAAATTTCCCAGCAGAAAATTTTTATTTTTGAGGAAAGTTTTGAAAATTGGACTGCATTTTGCAATTTGGACCTATAAATTCTAGTTCATCCGAAAAACACTTATGTGCATAGGGAAACTAATGGCACATACGTTGTTTTTAAACCGGGCCGGAATTTACAGGTCAAAATTGCAAAATGCAGTCCATTTGTCCCCTCACATCTTGAGGAACTCAATGGGAAATTGCGAACGAAATTATCTGAAAAATTGGAAGGAAAATATACATAAGTTCTCCAAGAAATTAGTGTCTTGTCATACGGCGTTTTTCCTTAGCGTGGCAGTATGGTTCTCTGAATCCTGTGCAATTTATCCTCGTGTGTAAATTCGTAAATCGTAATTCATAGGTCCATGTGTATGAAGAAGAACTATGGTGCACAGTAAGGAAAAGTAACCACAATCGTGTATTAATATGGAAAGTAAAATACGAAGGAACACAAGCTGGCGGTTGATTTTTTTGTGTTAGCTTTTTCCTTGTCAAATCGAACAAATAATCGGGTAATGAGCCGACCAAATCTTTGTGTTCAAAATCTGCCACTCTGTTAAAAGTTGATCGCCAGCCGTCAGGATCGAACATGGATCACATCCGTGGTGACATCCAGTGTGCTATATAGCCACTCCCACGTCGCGACCTAGGAGTAATTTGCATGGCGTGGCGTGAATTGCGATGTATCGATTGTTATGCCATTTAAACCTATGTAAAATGATCGATAAACAGAGTGTTCGCAGCGAACACCTTAATAATCGATTCTTTACCATAGGTTTAAATGGCATTACAATCGATACATCGCAATTCACGCCGCGCCACTGGTAATGTGTGTTGAGCAACCATAAATCCTTTGGGTTGATCCGACAGAAAATAACATGGAGTAACCGTGTGAGTACTAGACTGTGTAACAATATGTTCTCTCTGGGACATCCAGTTACCAGTGGCACACAATTCATGGGTTCATATTGGTGAAAAAGATTGATAGGGGGCATTACACTGTGTAAAAATATACTCTCCTCTAATATTATCCAGTAGGCAGTACTATAAATTCCTTGCAGTATCAATCAGACGTCTGTTATACTTACCGTATGTCTAGTCAACTCTGTCTAGTTAATATCAAGATGCATAAGGATTTTCGATACAAATATTTTAACTCTGGTGTGGGCGTTGAAGTATCACACGAAACTGAAGGCGTTTTGGACTGGTGACAACGGTTCGTACATCACAACACCGCGTAACGCGCGAATATACTAAGTTAAACCTCATTTCCCCGTCGTAACCTTTAAGACTTAAGTCAAGGTCTGCCAAGATACGGAACGTTCGCAAATCATGCCAACAGTTTCCATTAAGGTTTTGCCCGACTGAATGCGAGACAGAACTACATGAATCTACTGTGCGATCGGAAGATCATAGGCAGTAATCACATACACAGTGAACACAGAATCAAGATGCACAATGCTTCTTGATACAAATATTTTAACTTCTGTGTGAGCGGTGAAGTTTCATACGCAACTGAAGGCGTTTTAAACTGGTGATAACAGTTTTTCATATCTTACGATTTTTTATCTCGTCCTTCTGCCAAGAATTTTGGTCCAAAATTTGCTGATAACGAGTGATTGAGAGGAAAAAAAAATCGTGTTCCAGCTGCTCCTATTAATATCCTTGCCGCTTGCTCAATACGCACCCGCTAACTTTATCGAAGAAAAAATTCAACGGATTCCCCTGCCGCACTATTCATATGCATGAATCCATCGGAAGTGTTGAACATGACTCAAGGGGTTGTTAAATAGTGGCGTCTGTTGACCAGTAGTGCGAATACATTGCCATTCAAATGACTTTAGGCATGGTTGTCAAATTTAGAGACAAATTCGAAAAATGGTCTCTCCACCGGTAGGCGAGATGCACAGTCAGGCAGAGCTGGCGAGGTTCTACACTTGCATTCGGCCTCGCAATTTCGCGCTTCAGTTCCGCGCCGCAAACATCATGGCGACGATTCTATCGACGTGCGATTTCTAACGACGTGAGAGCGCCAGGACGAGGTGTCCGGAGATCGTTCCAGACTTGACGAGTTCATAGGGTGTCTAGGAGGTAGTGATGGCTCTTCACCCTCAATCATCAATCGAATTAGTTTTCTGATTTTTATGATTGAACCGCAAAAAATTAAGCTCTCAAGGTCTGAAAAATCAAAACATTGAAGCCAATGTGTAAGAATTTAAAGAGATCACTGCCACTGGGATTTTGGGTTTGTTTCTTTCATTTTTTCCTCAACAAAATTCATTGACATAGTCGAGGCGAAAGGAGAATTTCCGCGATTGAATATCATACATTTTTTAATGGGATTCGACTTATAAACCAACATCGCACACATGACAGCCGAAAGGAGGCGAAGATAGACAATTCTTGTTCGCAGCTTGTCTGTCATAAGCGCGAGTGCAACAATTCAGTTTCGACTTATCCTCGAGAGGGCAATTCAAAAATCGAGAATATAATACGAAAAATTATACGAACCGCGCCCCCATCGGGTTGAATCAATACTTCCTTCGGAAGAAATTTCGCTTCTGATTTTCATCGATTGTTGTCATCCATCATATTCGATCGCGACAAAGTGCCTGGTTACTGTTGCGTGCTTGCGTACACTAGTCGGTAGAGTACCTTTATTGAGAGAGTATGGCCACTGGGCCCCAGGGAGAGGCTTAGGACCCAAAAATGGCGGTGCTTTGTTTTGGTTTTTGTGGATGGGAGGGGGTCATTACCAACTTTTGACGGTTATCACCAACCGCACTTGCTGCCAAACTTACTACATCTAAGATAATTTTTCTGAAAAATTGCACACGATTAGCCTTAAAAATATGTAAGTAAGTCGCAATAGTGCATTTGGGTAAATTTCTCGTCACGATAAGCGAAGAAAACTACATTTTGAGTCATTTTGCATTACATTAGTTTATGGCGTCCGCCACTTTTGGGTCCTAAGGGCTCCATTCAGCCTAAGATGGCTGAGCCAATCAGAGGTGGTAACACCAGTGGCCATATACTCTCTCAATATAGGTACTCTACTATTCGGTATTGCATCGTCTGACGTTGAAGCACCGCGTTGGCTTAGTTTTTGGCCTATTTGACCCAGAGGTTCTCCGATTTATCTTTTTTGCAATGGGGCCATTACTTCTTACATAATTCACGTTTTCAAAGTTCAAGGACACCCTGTGAAAGTCTTTCGGTGGCCGAGGTATCGGAGCGCGACTTTCGCGGGGCCCCGGCGCGGAACTAGTTTCGGTTCCGCGTGAATAATTCATGAGCCGGAGCCGTGTCCCGCGGCGCTCGAGTGCTAAACTGTTTGTGCGCGCGGGAATAACGGCGAAGCGATTATGTCACCAGGTCGCATTTGAACTTTGATTTAGGCCAAGAGCCCGGCCGTAACTCGCGGGGGCGCCGCTGCCCCCTCGGAAACGCAGCGCTAGGTGTTCAAAGTGTTGTCGCGGTTCCTAAAAATCATCAATTTCTGTTCCCTAGGACTGTCTTAAGGTGGTTTCATGTAGAGTACCTGTATAGCGAGAGTATAGACAGGTGTGAAACTCCGAAAATCCATCAGGCCTTCACCGATGCCACCGCGAATAAAGTTAGGGCCCAGAAATGCAGCCAACCTATGAATTTCAATTATCCAGAGCGCTTTACTAATACAATTGTTACGAACCATAGTTTATAAAGCACGTATTTGACTTAGTTTTTGTATAAATTTACTCAATTTTGCGGAAGAACGCTCATTTATGTATATTCTTAACCATCTTAGTTAGAATTGGAATCTGCAGACTGGCAGTGAAATTTTGTGCGTTAGGAGTTGGTTGGAAGGGTGGCTGCACTTTTGGGCCCTAAGTCCTCCATGAAGCGATCTGTCCATACTCTCGCTATATAGGTACTCTAGTTTCATGATAACTGGAATAGTTTTGTCGCCGTAACAAACAGCACATTTTTCGGTCATATTTTTAGTAGCAATGATAATCACTCGAATTTCTTTGCATTGATTTACACGGGGTTACAAGTTATTACGCTTCTCAAAGATTTATCGCTCTACTTTTCAATTTTAATGTATAAATGGCGGAAAATGTGCTGTCTGTTACGCTGACTTTTTACCACGTAACAGACCGCTTATTTTCGGAATTTACATAATATTTATTGAGAGAGAGAGCGTTAAATCATTAGGAAGCGTTATAGTACGTAACCCTTTGAAGATTAATGCGAAAAAATTCGAGTGATTATCATCTCTACTAAAAATATGACCGACAAATGTGCTATCTGTTACGGTGACTAAACTATTCCAGTTGTCGTGAAACCACCCTTTTAATTGTGGCTTTAAATCAACCCCCTTTCTCCCCTAAAGGCACAGGGTCATAACCCCTAAAAATTGTGGAGTGAAACTCGATGCTAGTGTCTAAATAGCGCCCAAAAACCCTGAGTGATATGACTTTGGAATCTAAACTCCTGAAAAAACTCACGAAAAAAACCTAGTCCATGTGTACTTCAAAAATTCAAAGGAAACCGGTTAATCTAAAGCGCAACCATCGGGTTGAGCCGCGAAGCTCCCCCCCCCTCTAGGTCATAAAAGCAGAAACCAAAGTTTAATGTTTTGTTTAATTTTTCCGTGTTTTGTGCAAGTGTGTGTATGTGTGATTGCTTAAAACGGATGCAATAAATAATTACGTCAGAGCAGAAAACTCGCCGACTTGGGAATCCAAAGGCGGTATAAATAATCCGAAGCTGAAATTTTCGCCGCTTACTTGATGATTTATTCCCACGGTCAAACGGTGGAGTCTTACGCGATGCCTGGCAACCAGGTTCTCAGTGCTCGAAAGAGTAACTGTTCGCCCGCGCTTTGCTGTTCCGGTGTTTCCTGCCGGTAACAGAATTGGAAAAAGGACAAAAGACGGAAATATTTTAATTACGGGAAACTGGGTCGGGGATAAGGATCCTGCTCGGCGCTGCTCAGAGAGAACTTGGAGGGACTTGGAATCTAACTAGGGATGAAAGTGGGAACTACTTTTTCTCGAAATCAGGAATTTTATTGGGAACATTTCGAAAATCAGTCCAAGATTTTTTGTTACTTTTGAGCTCTTCAGCAGAAATTTCTGCCCTTTTTAAAGGAAAAATAATAAGAAACGGCAGGAAGTCTGCAACGGAAGTCTGAAACGGAGGTACGTAGTTTCAAACTTCGGCTCTTGACATGTTGTTCTATGAACCAGGAACAGTGATTCGTTATTTTCACAAATAAAACTAAGACAGTGTGAAACTCTGTAATCTGACATCAACAGAGCTTGAGCTCATGAATTTTTCAAAGTAATCAGTTTAAATCTTAACCTTGTTACGATAGGACCCTTAGTACGTAGGTCACTTAGAAAGTCGAAGATATGCTGGACCAAGTGACTTCAACCTAGATTCAAGCCATATACAGGGTGGCCCAGACTTACTGTACCAAGCCTTTTACTCGGTTATCTTAGGTCGGACGGAGTTCAGGGTGGGGGCGACACGAATACTGTCGACTGTCGTACCAAGGAAGAACGCCGTATGAACCTTCAGACGCTGCCATATTTCTTCAATAAAAAACTAATTTACTAGGGAAATCGTTAATATGTTTCTTTAATTTTTCAAGCAATTTTGTTCGCAATTTTATCTAAAGTGTCTGAATATTTCTAGGAAAAATACGCATAATTTTCTTTAAGAATATACATGTTTTATCTGGGGCAATTTAGCAACTCTCGAATGTTCATACGGCTTTCTTCCTTAGCACAGCAGAATAGGGAGTCTACCCCAAGTAACCGAGTAAAAGGCCTGGTACGGTGGGTCTGGGCCGCCCTGTATAGGAAAAAAACTTCATCCTCTCTACCGTCCGATGCTCTGACTCCAGGAATCTGAGGCACTTAATTATCTAAATGTAAATAAAGTAATGAGATGCTTCAATTATTCAAGGATTGCAGAAAAAACCCTTTGAAACGTGAATGAGGAAATGATGAAACTAGAAAAATTTGCCATCTTGACTACCTCAGTATTGATTGCTCTGTCAATTCAATTTTTAATAATTACTGCAGCGCAGTGTTGCCAATAGACGTCTACCAAACAGAAAGAGATTCAAAGTAAAAGTGTTTCTCTTCAATATTCAGAGCACAACACGATATCTTCGCCGTTATGAGCCCTGAAAGTAAAAAAAAACCACCTTACCTCACCGACAAAACCATTTTAGCGCATGAAATCATGCCGAAATTTGACTCGCGCGGAATTCGCTTCAAGTTTAGACCTATGCTAAAGTTTCGGATTTTCTGATTCAAGGAAGGTTAAGAAAAAGCGACCCAGTGAAAAAATTCCTTAAAGTATAATTAAACGGAATTTCACACGAATCCATGCATGTATGATGTCTTGTCAAGGATCACATCTAATAACGTACGTTTTAACCCTATTTTCTGGTCCATCAGTGTTTCCAGCAACTTGGAAAACGGGAAAAGACAGGGGATTTTCAGTCGCCGGAAAAGTCAGATAATTTGTCGAGAAAAACGTTAGTTTGACGGTATTGTGTGCAAAACATGTTTTCAAGAGAATGCTTCGGTCGGAAGTCTGAGATAAGTTAGGGAATTTCAAAGAATTTAACAATGGAAAAATAGAGACCATGTCATTCCTTGAAAATTGTATAAAGTGATGAATAAGAACTCATTGAAGAGATCCATGAAATGAAGTTCATTCTCACAGCACGTAAGTACTTGAATACGTGAAGCGTTTTCAAAACTTTATCAGGAACCCAAAGAGGTTGAAACCAAGCCGTATAAAACCACCCTCCCGGTAAACTTTTTTTTTTTTTTTTTTTTTTTTTTTTTTTTTTTTTACCACTTCAAATAGCCCTCAAGGGCTAATCCCACGCTTTTAAGTCCCGTCCCCCCTCCGTCCCTACTGAACCAGTCCCAGGCAACCATTGTTTGAGACCATCAAACTCGGGTCGCCTGGCCGGGAATCGAACCCGGGACCTCCCGATCATAGAGCAAGCGCTACAACCACTACACCATAGGAGGCCGACAAACTGCCGTGCTGAGGAAGAACGCCGCATTAACATTCGAGAGTTGCCAAAGTTCCTGCGATAAAACGTTATTTTTGCGGTTCGTTATGAATTTTTTTCCTCAAAATTTTCAGGAACTTCAGGTTAAATGGAGAATTTGCAGGAGTCTGAATTTGATGAATTTCGTGTACAAGTGAAAACTACCGAGTGAACTGAACGCGAGGACACCCTTGGTTCACGAATTGAACAATTATTGGAGAAGACATGACAAAATTATCTAATCCCATAAAATACGTGTTTTTAAATGGGAAATGTCACCGGATGACGTCACAAGGACATCACAATTTTTTTAACTTTTAAATCTATGTTTATACTATTTCCCATATCAGAAATAATTTATAAAAAAATACTGCGCACTGGAAAAAAACACATTGGATTTAGAGTCCAGACTCTTAAAATCATCGACAAGAGAAAATACTCTTGATTCAATAAGAATCTAGCTTAAATCAAGAACCAAGCCTCTTAATTTAAGCGGATTTCGTTTTGATTCAAGCGAAAATCCGGTTGAATCAAGAGTACTTTTCTTGTCAATGTTTTCAAGAGTCTGGACTCTAGATGCAATGTGTTTTTTTTTTTCCAGTGTGAAATCAGCTCTTTGAGTACTTTCAGGTGAAGCAATAAAAAATTTGTATGCAAATTCTCCATTGGAATCAAAATTTTCATAAGTTTACCAAGAAATTCATGTTTTATCAAACACGGAGAAAAAAACTTCGTACGTGGGACCCGATGTTTAGGTCATATGGATCTCTGAAGTTTTCGGATTGAGCATCTGAACACTTTAGGTCCAGCTGCTGAGGTTTGGGCCACACATATGAAACTTCAATTCTTACATCTGAAGTACTTCGGTTTTCACATCCGAAGAACTTCGGTTCTCACATCTGAAGTACCTCAGATGTAAGAACTGAAGTTTCAGATAGGTGATCCGAACCTCGACAGCTAGACCTGAAGTGTTCAGATGCTCAATCCGAAAACTTCAAAGATCCATATGACCTAAACTTCGGGTCCCACGCACGAGGTTTTTTTCTCCGTGAAGGAAATTTGGCAACGCCTGAAGGTTCATACGACGTTTTTCCTTAGCTTGGCGGTATAAAACCACCATCCCGGTACGCGTCTCCAAGCTTCCCATTGAGGTAGGACTCGAGGTTTTATGCGGAGAGCGAGTGGAATTCCGGAGGATCCGCGGCGAAAGATTCGAGATGCGGATGAGGGAGCGACAGGGCTCTCGCTGGCTGGCGAACAGGTGACGGTAATGCCTCCGTTTCTCAGGCTGAATAATTAAGGAGCCAAAGTATTGTTTAGTTTTAAGGGCGGAACACAATCGAGCAATGAGAGGGTAGCCGAGCGGTGGGAGCTCTCTGGGGGTGCTCGGCCCCCGGAAATACCTATATCAAAAGAGGTCGCGTCAAAATAGAACGAAATAGACCTTGGAATGAACCGGTACTGCCGTGCTAAGGATGAACGCCGTATGAACGTATGAGAGGTGCCGAATTTCACGGGATAAAACATGTATTTCGGAAGAAATGTTTGTTTATTTTTTCTTGAAATTTTCAGATGCGGTAGGTCGGTGGTGTGGCGTGTGTGGTAGCGTAAATTATAAAGCGTTATTAGCGTATTACCAATGAAAAATATGATTGTTTTATTGAAAGAATAAGTAAAAAAATAGAAAGGACTTGCTAGGAGTAAAATTAACGGTCTCGTACGATGGCAAGGTCACCGCCAATGCATGCGCAATGATTGCGCAATGCGTGGAGTATCCCTGTTAGGTTTGTAGGCGCCAGTGCGTCGCCGCGCAGTGCGTGAAGTATCCCTGTTAGGTTTGTAGGCGCCAGTGCGTCGCCGTGCAATGCGTGAAGTATCTCTGTTAGGTTTGTAGGCGCCAATGCGTCGCCGCTCCGCTTTGTGTTACGCTCTAATATTTAATCTCGCGGAGTCAGCGTTTTTCAACTCATGATTTTGAAATGTTTGCACACTCTGTGTGGACCATCTCATTTTAATTGATGAAAAAACAATATGTTTTAAAGGAAAATATAATGTGTGTTTTGTAAACATTAAGGTAGTTCCGTTTCAAACTTAATGATTTCCAAAGCACACGAATTTCTACACAATTTCTCATAGCCTTTTATAGCCAATGGCGATAAAGTGTAAAGCCCGGCGATAGGAACTATAGCCCGACTGTATACTTTTTTATAGCTTCGTATAGCCCGGCCATATGATTTGCTCCGCTTTATACAGCCAGCTATATGATTTTCAATAGCCTTCTTTAGTCGGCTATAAGAACTCCCATGGTATTTTGAAACGCAGCTCGTATCGCCAATTTTTACCCGGGATTCCTTCGTCCGAGAAACAAAGAATCGAATACTGGCTCCGCATCTAGTCATTGACCATAATAATCCCACCGGAATCTCAGGAATTTAATGTATACTCGATTTTTATCGAAATTAAAAAATCATCTGTATCGTGAAGTTGACACTTATTAAACGTGATTTTTGTCGTTCAATGCTCGATGAGATACATTTAGAGAATGTGATCAAGAAGAGGTGTGGATGAATAGAGAAGGTTGAAAGGGCTTTCGCCTTATGTCCCAGGCTTTTTAATTTTCTTCTCTTCTTAGCGTTTAGTGCAGTTTTTACTTTGAAAGTATCGTTAGAATTTTCAATGAATATAATAATGTAAACAGATTTCCATAGAAATCTCAAGACCATAAAATTTCAAATTCAAGTCTCCATTAAATGCCGTAGAAGTGGTGCTTAACAAAGAGAGTGCAGGGAAAATTCAAGGAGAAAACGTGTGGAGGCAAAAGAACAACGTTTAAACTTAACTTTAAAAATGTCTTTAAAAAGTTATCAAACTTGGAACTTGGAAGGAAGTAGCGGAAGTACATGTAGTTCAGTTTCCACAAAGTCGCAAAAACTCAACCGTAAATACTTACGATATGCATAAAACAATTACGAAATTCCGGAAAGTTTCCGCACTTCCCTCGAGCTTCCAAGATGTCTTTCTGCAGGCTTGCCAGGTTGTGTCGCAATCATCCTTTTTAAAGCATCTCTGATCAAAAGGGCTTGAAGGAAGTTTTTGATAAAGCTAAGATAACAGCACCAGTACGTAGATTTTTATAAACCGAGTGCAAAAAATATAATGAAATCGCAGTAATAAAATTCGGAGTGTAGGAAAGCCCAAAACTTTGAGAAGTTTTCTGATGTGAATGAAAGTGAAAAAATGAATAGCTCAAATGTGTGCAGAAAGAATGGTTTTAAGTTGCCTCCTTATANACAAATTTTAATCATTATTATTGACGGATTAGTAAACTTTTTACACGCTTTGGAAAATCTCAGAAGTTCGCGGTAGTCACTTTTCGGTAAGGAACTAGGGGACTCGGTTATTGTATCGAGGGGGGGGTCGAAACGATCGCAAAGGCGGTATACTACGTATACGCGCCAAAATGAATAGCTCAAATGTGTGCAGAAAGAATGGTTTTAAGTTGCCTCCTTATACTTTAATAACTGTTTCCTCCAAGTTCCACCATTATTGTTTTAGTGTATGAAAAGGCTTAAATCCCGATAGAACTAATCATTTTGAAAATGAAAAGTTAAGTAATATTAAAAAGAAACAAATCCTCTTTATCCAGGAAATATGCATAATAATATCGACATTGACTTTAGAAATTTTCAGGTCTACTTAAACAGCTCCTGAGGTGTAATTTAAACTTAAGCTCAAAAAATTATTCATGCCAAAATTAAAAGGTCACTAGTACAAACAAAACAAATTTTCGACGCACGAGTCGTCTTCAGATAAATTCCGGTGATTTTGCCAGCGTAAGTTAAATCTAGTTTCTACAATCACAATTCTAATGCTCGAATGAGCTTATCCTTCTAAATTGAGAATTCCAGTTGCATACCGACTTGAACGCACGTTGGAAAAATCACCAGAATTTGTCTGGAAAATCTCTGTTTTTTGCGGTTCTCTGAAAATTGGATAAAGTGACTACGTGCTCTTTTGACCCTATACGTGCTCTATTTTACCTCACTTATCGGGAGAGTTTTCCGGTGGTTTGGCAATAGCGTGTCATCAACAGGAGATCAGGAAAATGACCGCCTTTGCTGTAGGACAACTCGTTGCAAAAACTGGGTCCCGACGCGTAGCCGAGTGTAGTTAATTTTCCGTCTCGACTTTTTCTCCTTACTGGATTAGATGTCATCTGGGTTTTCTCTCGATTCATGGATATTACGGGGGTTTCCATCGTGAATCTGTGCAACAGAATGTACCACTTGCCAGAAAATCACCCTTACTTCCCGGGGCTTTTTGAATTTTCTCGTCGGGGGACCAGTTGGACTGCATTCTGCAATTTGGTATTATAAATTCTGGCCCGGTTTAAAAACAACGTATGTGCCTTTGGTTTACCTATGCACGTACGTGTTTTTTCAGATGAGCCAGACTTTATAGTTCCCAATTGCAAAATGCAGTCCAGTTGAGAGAGTTGCACTCATTTGTTGCCGGACGTGCCAGTTGCTCTGGCTCAGTGTTTTTACGATCGAATAATTCTGAATTAAATTGGAAAAAGAAAAGAAAGTCAAGCCTTTACGCACGCTACGTTGTTTATTACAAGTTCTTGTAGTGGATGTACATTTCGGACATCAAGTCCATCCTCAGAACTTAAACACAAAGTTACACAGTAAAAAGACGAGTAGTAGTTGAAATACATTTATCACAATGCATTGCAATGGACCAGTAGACAAGGTACGAATTTCAGCATTCTGATACATGTTTCTCAATCAAAATTTCACGTAAAACACGATGCGCACAACAAAAATTACCGAAATCAACTCCTCACAAAGATATTTAATGATTCCTGATGCGTGAATTCAAACCACCCGCTCATGAAAACTCAATGCTCTACGTGATTCACATGGCGCGCTAAACATTATCATGATAGTCTCTGCGATATAAAAATCTGGCAACCTCAATCTTGACGCTTTGGCTTAGCTATAGCAAATTGCTCATAGTTTGAACAAAACACAGTGGGAAATGAACATTGCTCGTTTGAGAAGCTTGCTGAAACCGTTGCAGTGCTCGATTTGACTCACGTAGAGCTTTGAGTTTCTTGTGAGCGGGCAGTTGAAATTCCTATTAACAAATGTGAAATAAAACATTAATATCTTCGTTAGGAGTTGGTTTCAGTAATTTCCGTTGTGCGAATCGTGTTTTACGTGAAATTCTGGTTGAGAAACTTGCATTAGATTGCTTAAATTCGTACCTTGTCCAGTGGTCCATTAAAACCAGATCAATTGAACAAGTGGAAAGGTTAAAAGCAGAAAAGTGCGTAGTTATTGAATAAATAGCTAATCGAGTTATTATCAGTTATTATCAAAAAATAAACAAGGCCTGATCAGCTAAACTGATCGTACAAACGCACAACCAGTAGATGTACCTTTTTTTACTTTCTTTTCTTTTTTCAATTTAATTTAGTTAATCGACAGGCAAAATGCGATACCTATTACTACTGATATTTACTCTCATGGTGATAATAGTAACAACTAGAATTTTAATTTACAGACAATTCTATATTGAAAAAAAGTGATATTCTCAAAAATCTTACTTATGTTTATAATTTTTATATTAATATTAATTCTGAGACCAAATATAGTATCCTTAGTAATAGGGTGAGAGGGCTTGGGGATAACTTCTTTTGTTACACTGCACTTTCTTTTTGTCTACACTGTATTCTATAGGCAAAACAAAACCGAAAAATATAGTAGTGTGACTATCGTAGACTACGATTAGCCCTATTAACCCGTTTGCAGTAAAATTCGGTATTTTTACTTTAAATTGGACGTATTTCTATCAAACGGAACTAAGCGCCAATTTGAGTTCCTTTTGAGGAATTTAGAATCCCGGATAGCGCGTTCTGTCAAACGGACCTAAGCGCCATGGAAAAGCATTGCGAGTATAGGACGGAATAAGCCGGACGACCGAATCCGCCGCCAATCCAAGCCCCCCTCTACCTTCCTCACCCTATGGCGCTTAGGTCCGTTTGATAGAGATACGTCCAATTTAGGTACATCTGCATATATTAGCAACTTTGACGTATGAAGATGAGTCATGTCATCAATGAGGGGACGGGAGAGTGGTGATTGGTGAATAAATCGGGTTTTGAGGAAAAGCAGAACTCGTGAGGACATTCGGAGCCATCAGTCTACCCCTTCCGCCTTCCGCCTCACGTCATAATAAACTCCGATCGTCAATTTCAAGTATCCAGTATCCACCTCATGTCGGGGATACCCGGAGCGGAAAATGCGACAAAAGATCACCGCTCAGTCGGTTACATCTAAAATTTGCCAGCCACAATGAAAAAAAAAAATCTCGGTGTATTTACTGAGAAAAGGGTGAAATTACCAAGAATTCAGGGTTCTATTTTGATCCCAGATTCACCGAGAAATCTCGGTGAAATTATTTAACTTTCTCGGTAATTTTACTGGACCCCGGTAAAAACGCCAATATTTTTTATCGACTGTGGTAGAATTACCAAGATAAAAGGGCAAAGTTACCGGACATTGATCACCAATAAAAGTGGTATTCTTACCTGAAATAACAGCAAAAATACCGGTTTTTAGGTAAGCTTACCAGTCTGTCTTGGTAAAATTACCAATAATTGGTAAAAAAAGTGAGGTGGTAAAGGTACCAACGGACCGTGGTAAAAACGCCGAGAATTTTTTTTTCAGTGCAGAACTTGGAAAGGATACCATTTAAAAACGCAAAAAAGCCGACTGTCCGCTTTTTTACGCAATAAAACCGAAAATGGCCTCTGTTGATCCTAGAGTACCCTTATAGGGACAGTATGGACAACTCAAAAATTTGGAGGTTAGGTTTGAGCAGATCACCTAGCTCTTTGGGCCCAAAAGGGTAGAGTCCCTTTATACTGAGAGTCAAGACAACCCCTCTCATGGAATCACAAACGGGAATAAAGATTACATAAATTGGCAATTTTTCGTAATCTTTGATCGGCGCATTCTCAAATTCCTTTCTCCGTTCCTTCTCTCATTCCGATGGTTCCTTGTCGAACCCGTTATTCCCCGGCCCATTCTACATTATAATCTTTGCAATGTACTCCGGTCTGCAACCGTCAAAAGTCCATTTATCGCGAACCACGCTACGGCGCACAGTGGACATGGAGTCCATCAGAGAGGTCGGACATAAAATTTTTGACTAAAACTGCAAATTTTGACGTTTCTTTCTTCACATTTTAAATTTTAAGGATCGCTTCCAGAAGCAAATTTCACGAGGAAACCAATGAAACCACTTTTAGAACCTCAAAGTTGTAAATTATCGGAGTTATAAGCACCTGAAGTTTCCAATTTTTTTCCCGACTTTCCCCATCAACTCGATCCACTGCGGGGTGTTAACAGAGCAAAACGCGGCGGGTGAGGAGGGGAAAAAAGCGTCCCAAGTCTAATTGTCCCGTCTTGGACGCTCCTCCCTCACCCTCATCCCCCCCCCCGACCGCCGCTTCAACACCCTCCCCTGCCGCCTCTTAATTATCGAGGGGGGCGCGGGTGCCATTGTCTCTCATCAGCTTCCCAGCTCTCTAATTTGAATTCATTAATTACGGATGTAATTTCCGCGAGGAGCGCGCGACGCGACGCAACGCCACGGAAAGCGAAATTATTATTTTTATCCGCCGGGGAAAGTTGCGGGTTTCCGCGGTGTGCCCCCCCCCCCCCCTCCGTTGTGGATCCACCCGTCGCCCGGCAACCGGTGACACTGAGTGGATTGGCGGGAAAACTTTTTGGATTTCCGCGGCGTGGGGTGGGGAGGGGGGGCGCACTTTTTCGATGATCCTTACTTCGCCCCGAGGAGAACGACGTCGACTTAGCGTTGTCTTTTCGACACGACTGCAATTCTGCCGTACTAAGGAAAAACGCCGTATGAACCTTCAGGCGTTGCCAAATGTCCTTGGATAAAACGCGAATTTTCTGGTAAATTTTTGAATATTTTTCTTCCAATTTTTCGGATAATGTTGTTTGCGATTTCACGTAGAGTTCCTGAAAATTTGTAGAAAAAATACTCATGATTTTCCTCAGAAATGAACATTTTATCGGAGGAAATTTGGCAACTCTTGAATGTTCTTGCGGCATTCTTCCTTAGCGCGGCTAAAAAAATTCCTATAAAAAAAAATATAAATCTAACTTAAAAACTACAAAAATGGCACAGTTTCTTTTTTGTCCCGCAAAATCGTCATTTTGCAGGTAGGCGGTATTTTTCCTCAGTTATTTGTATTTACCTCTTTGAAATTTAACGTGTGCAAACACTTAACGGTGTTAACAAGGTGAAAAACATTGACTTCGCAAATTTAACTAATCGCGCTGAACACAGTGCAGTCGGTGCGGCTGCGCGGAACGCGTGTTAGCGCCTACAAGACTGCAGGAATGCTTCACGCATTGAGCCAAACACAGAGCGCCCACTAGACTGCAGGAATACTTCACGCATTGCGCGTTCACCACGGTGCGGCGCACCTGCGCGTTAATCGTTGAAAATCAGTAATTTATTTCTCGGTGTCGGACCCACCGCGGTGCACATCGTCTCTCATCAGTGCACACCGCGCACCTGAAATCCGACGATCGAAGGGCCGTAGAGATTTTCCACCCCTGATTGGCACTTTAGTCTATCGAGTCATTAATGTCAGAGTTCATCCGCCTTTTTCTGATCGACGATCATTACAACGAGAACCTCTCTACATCGAGAAAATTGGCTGATCCCTTGAGCTCTCGTTATAGAGAGAGTTTATTGTATAACTGTTTGCTCAACGAAAATTACCAAAATCAATTCTCAAACAGGATATTAAAAATTTGAAACATTTGTATTCGAAGTATCGCATTCTTGGTGTGGTCAGCAGACTACGGTTGAAATTCTTCTGACTTTTTGACGCAATAATCTGCCTTCTTTACAAGATTTCTCACGTAGATCAAAACACAAACCCTTTAGTTACATTCATTCCAATAGCGAAAGCATCAGATTAAAAAATCTACATTTGACCGGATTTATGCTTTTTGAAGTGTCAACGTCGTATTTCTGCTCTGGCAGATTCAGGGAGTACGGAACATTGTTTTTTTTCCATTCAAACCTCTGGGAATGAATCGATTTGTCAGAGAGGCAGGCACCCTGAGGAATCGATTGTTCAACGCAGGTTTAAATGGAGAGGAAATAATGTTGCCAACTTGCTGCATCTGCGAATGTTTTTCCGGAGGATATGGCAGTGGGCGGGTGGCCGCAGGTGCAGCAGATTAAACTTCGGAGGGTTCTTCCACACCCAAACGGAATCTGATCCCATTCACTCTCACGCGACAATGGAGACATGGTGATGTGAACTGGGGCAAAAGTTGGAGAAGTTGGTTTGGCACACAACGTTGCCTCGTCGGCATATCTAAAAATTGTATAAATCGAAGGATTTACATGCGGAATAGCCATTGAATTACTTTATGATACTGTTAGAATTTATTCTTGTCTCGAGTATAGTCCCTTTATACTGAGAGTCAAGACAACACCCCCTCATGGAGTCACAAACGGGAATAAAGATTACACAAATTGAACGTTTTTCGTAATCTTTGATCGGCCCATTCTCAAATTCCTTTCTCCGTTCCTTCTCTCATTCCGTTTGTTCCTTGCCGAACCCGTAATTCCCTAGTCCATTCCAGATTATAATCTTTGCAATCGGTGAAAATGTAATCTTTATTCCCGTTTGTGACACCGTGGAGGCCTAAAATACGGGATCCAATCAGAAATGGATTCACATTGTCTTAACTCTCAGTATAAAGGGACTCTAGTCTCGAGTTGTTTCGTCATCACCGCGAGCTTTTTGACTCTACACCGTTAAAATTTGTGAGTAGGATTCTGTGCCATGTTTATATAGCGCCCAAAAACCCGAAGTGATATGGATTCTGAGCGGAATCTACTCTTTTTGCGTTGGTATCAACATTGAAAACATTGCTCTGTGAAAGGTACAGCCAAGTACTACGCTTTTAGATTTTTAAAATTTTTCACTGTTTTATCCAACTGAGGAAGGCTGCGTTTTCAGCCGAAACGTTTTGGTGATATTTACTAGAAAATTAACCTTATTACCAGCTGTGTGATTCGTTTTATTATTGTATATCTTATCAGGGGCTGCAAAGCATCACTCATATTTTACCATTGCCTTTAGCAATTTGAATTTTCAAGTACTTTCGAGACTACCCGTCACCAACGGATTTAGAGCGGAAACAAGAATGTCCAACCGGCTGGCCTTGCAATGGAGATGTTGCATGTGTGAGGAATTTGCGATTTGACAATTGATTCTTCTGTAAAAGTTCGCGAGAAACACCATGGTGCCACTGGTTTTCTCTGAAATCAACTCCCAAGCTCAAAAAAAGCTCTCAAGTTGAGGACAAAATGGAGGGGATATCCCACGCTATCCTGAGAGTCCACCTCTACGTCAAGACAAACTCTCCATGCAAAGATAGGGAGCAAATACATTGACAGAGTTGCCGTGATTTCAGTTTTGGAGTCTCTAAATAAAGTGGCAGCCCTGTCAATGTATTTGTTCCCTATCTTTGCACGGAGAGTTTGTTTTGATGTAGAGGTGGACTCTCGGGATAGCGTGGAATATCCCCTCCATTTTGGCCTTAACTTGAGAGCTCATTTTGAGCTTGAGAGTTGATTTCAGAGAAAACCAGTGGCACCATCGTGTTTTCCGCAAACTTCTACAGTAGAATCAATTGTCAAATCACAAATCCCGCACCCGTGCAACATCTCCATTCTCTAACGATCGGGTTGTTCTCCCGGCGATGTACGGATTTTCCTGCCACCGCCGGCGCGTCGCGTCACGTCGTCGCTGCTTCGCGAACTGCTCTAAATTTACCTCGGAGTTAAGTCTAATTGCATGTTGTTCCTGCACCCCCTCCCGGATGCACCCCCTTCAATGCCCGCCCCTCCCCCCACCCCCGTGACAACCGGGGTCTGAGACCGAGATTTGACCAATTGCCAATTTGAATACGCGCTCGTGTCTTAACTTACCGTCGTTTCCTTCTCTTCCTCGCGCGGATTTCCTAAGGAAGAACGCCGTATGAACATTCGAGAGTTGCCAAATTGCTCCGAAGAAAACATGTAGTTTTGAAGAAAATTATGCGCTTTTTCCTTTGAAACTTTCAGACGTTTTAGGTAAAATTGCGAACGAAATTGTCTGAAAAAATTGAAGAAAAATATTCACAATTTTTCTAGTAAATTAGGTTTTTATCGAGGGAGCTGTGACAACGTCTGAAGGCTCATACGCGGTTCTTCCTTAGCACGGCAGCACTGAAGTTGAGCATAAAAGCGCGCGATGGTTCTTTTCTCTGTCCTGGGTCGCTTCCTCACAAAAGGCGAGAATGGAGAGATCAAACAGCTTTTTCCTCCTTTACACTCGACCCCAGTTCGCCAGTTTTGCCCTACCGATCCTCTTTTGACTTGGTTTATGTTCACGATGTGGTTTTTAAAGCGCGTAGTGTGGAAATAGATCAGACTTTAATAGTTATAAACTAATTATAAACTTCATAAAAGCATGGCATCTAAGTATGTAAAAGTAAACATTCTACGGAAGTTTGGACGATAGACCGTTTTCGATCCCCTTTTGACTTGGTTTATGTTCGCAACGTGGTTTTAAGATAGTGTGGAAATACATCAGAATTTAGTAGTAATAAACTAATTATAAACTTTATACAAGCATGGCCTCTATGTATGTAAAAGTAAGCATTTTACAGATGTTTTGGACGATAGCTGAAATGTACCTCTAAGAGATTGACTAATTATCACTAGAATAAAGAGTTAGTGAAGTAGAAAAGACATGAACCTAAATAAAACAAATAAAAAAGGCAAAAGTAAAAAACGCCAATTGGATTAAATTGGATTGTGCTTGATATTTAAGGAAGTGAATTAGTGACTCAATTTTACTAGAATCAAGACTTATTACAGTAGAAAAGACAAAAACATGAGTAAAACAAACAACAAATTCAGCAAAGAATTCTCAATCGGATTAAATTTGATTGTGCTTGATTTTTTAAGGAAGTGGAATAGTAAGACCAAATTTTACTAGAATAAAGAGTTACTAAAGTAGATAAGACAAACATCTGAATAAAACAAGCAAAAAATTTAAAAGTGAATAATGCCAAACAGATTAAATTGGATTGTGCTTGATTTTTTAAGGGAGTGAATTAGTAAACAAGGCTTGGAGTAATGACTTCATTGTTCTTCGTCAATATATTACCAAGAGGCTGATTCATTGAATGAGGTGATAAGAAAATTAAAGTTGAAACCGCAGTTTCTTATATTTACGTTTAACATTGATCAAATGTGGAATTTAGAAAAATGGACGATCCATCCTCATATAAAGCCTTTTAATAATGTTAAAGGCAGGATATGACAATATATTACAAATCTACGCGCTTTTTTTTTACTTTTTTGAAGAGCGATTAAACCTTTACAGCCATTGCACTGAAAAATTCCATCCATCTATCTCCAGCCGAGAAGTCAACGTTTAAGAAATCACTGAACTTTTCGGAAAATTGAAAATGTCGGGATAAAAATCAGTAATAGTTTACTTCATCGGCGCGATAGACAACGCTGGAACAAGGTTCAGGTACATACAAGTGAAACATGTAAAGTGATCTCAAATAGTATCGCATGTGACTAACAATTAACGAGATTCATCTTAACGCTTGGATACAACTATTCGAGCTCCACGGATGTCCGTGTTGCATACGCACGGATTTGAAGGCGTTTTGACTGTCCAGGCTCTCCTCGTTCTACCCGTGACGCTGCAAACGGATGCGGCATTCTGCGTTTATACTACTGAGAGAATTATTAGGCACGAATAGCTGCTCTACAAATTATGTTCAGTACATAAAACTGGTGTACAAAAGATCACCCCCTTCCTATGCTTGTGCGCAAATTTTCGCACCTAAAAAATAGTATGAACGTATAATCTAAAGCGTCATGAATTTTTGAATCCTCGCAGTGCTGCCTGCCGCCGCGCCGCGCGGCAATAAATAAGATTTTCATTCTCCTTTCACAAATAATTTTTTGATGTTGATTTCCCACATGTTTTTCATATATATATACAAATCTCTCTATTAAAATTTTGGAGGCTTCTCGAAGTGGAAGAATTCATTTCGACGGAAATTTTAAATGGTGCGTAATGGTTCAATTGAGGCTTAATCTGTCAAACCATATTTTCATTCAAAATGTTTGACTCAAATATAGTTCCAGTGGTTTGGCAACAATGTATTGCACCGAACTGGTAATAAGTTACAGCTGAAGGCTTTACACAAAGGGTCGTGAAGCTGCACATGTCACCTTCGTTTGTTCTTCATCGATCCATCGTGTTTTGAAATAGTGCCAACTTCATGAGTTATCGAGGATTTTTCACCCTGATTTACGCCGTATCTTTCCCTCATAATGTGGAGCAAAGCAGAGAAAGTTGACAAGGCAATTTTTCTTATCATGCTTGCAACCAATTTATGCATTTTCAGAATTGAACATGAAAGCCTTGAAAGAGATACACAGAGGTGATTCTCATTCCAGTACTTGTGGCCTTGGAAACCCCTGAAAAAGTACTTGGTTTTTTTTTTCCTGCCAAAAAGTAATCACTTGCTCACAGTCATTGTTTTCAATGGCTAAGTCGCAGAACTTGTAATACTGATTTGAGTTTTGAAAACATGAAAAAGGTCTGCGATTTGACATACAATAACAGAAATTAACGGGAAATATTTTATCCAACCTAAGGAGTTCAAAACGAGTTTTTCTTACAATTGAAGCGGGATTGGCATGCCTGCATTGACGTTGACAGGGATTGTTTCGTAGGAGGTAAGTCAAGGGCACCAAAATCATGGGTAATAAATGTTTAATTATCAACAAATGACTATTGTCTTTTGCTTTAGCAACTAAAAACAATGACTGTGAGAAAATGATAAATTTTCGGCAGGAATTTTTAGAAAAATCCCAGAACACTCATGGTATTGCCTTACTCCAAACCGTGTATCATCAAAGCTAGTTTGAATTTTCCAAATTTGTGAATGTAGTGTTCTTCCACATGTTATCGGCTTTCAGAAAAATTAAAAAACGCTTAATCCGAGCGCACGGTTTGTTTGTTATCACCAAAATCCGGTTTTTAATTGAACAGACCTCGTACATCAGTGAATTTGAGTTCAAAAATCACCCGGAAAAAAATGGACAGCTGATTTAACAATTAAATTGTTAAAAAAATATGTCCTACTTGTTTCAAATATACATTTTACTGTGGTGGAAAGATAATTTAACCACGAGGGTGGTTAAATTAGCATATTTTATTGTAAAATCTGTATCGAAACATGTCGGCCACTTTTTTAACCACAAAATTCAAAATTGTTAATTCAGCAATTTAGTTTTTTCCGTGTGATTTTTTAATTCAAAAGCACTGATGTACGAGATCTGTTCAATTAAAAACCGGATTTCGGTGATAACAAACCAACCGTACGTTCGAATTAAGCTTTTTTTAACATTTTTCTGAAAACTGATAATATGTAGGAGAACACTACATTCACAAATCTGGAAAATTCAAACTAGCCTTGTTGGTACACGGTTCGGGGTAAGGCAACCTCACGAGTATCCAGATTTTGATCCGTGTTGATGCGATCGGTGGGAAAATTTGATATCGCCCCGGAATGCAGCAGTCTGTAAAGCTCTAAACGAAAGTTTCGAAGAACTTCCGAGTATTTGCATCTATTTCCAGGAAACCTCCACCTCAACGTAAAGACTGTCAAGATTCATGAATGGATGCAAATTCTATTTTAAGCCGACAACGCCCAATAAAGTTTTAATGCGTGTCGACGCCGCGATTGGCTCAGTTTATTTTTACGCGACTGATCCTAATTCGGCCCGACGCAACCATCGGGATTTCCTTCGATAATAATTTGGGAAGGTTAATTTGACCTCAAACTCGAGGTCCCTGCCTAAATCTGTTTTGCCTCGCGAAATCTCTGACATCTTGAGACCTCATTTCGCGCGCAACTTGCACCGCACAGTGAGCACAAAATGCATTATCTTTGGCCGGTTTTTCTGTTGTTGGTTTTAGGGGTCAAAGTCTTCAAAGGTCATGGACAAAGTTCAAAGACTGCTTTTCTTTTCAGCCTGTGGCGAAGCGTGAATGATCGATTATCGATAATTCCCCATTTGAAGGTGTAGTAAAAAATCGATTATTAACGCGGTGTTCGTGCGAATGATGCTTATCGATCAACAAAAGATAAATAACCAACATAATGGTTTGAAATGGACCAAGTTTCACAGAAACGCACCAATTTGTCATTTTGGATAAAAATGAGTTGGAAATTCTTTTAAATTCAACCAATCGCAGATTTTCTCATCTAAAACATTCCTTGTTCATCGATCCTTTTCCTCAGGTATAAATGACAGATCAATCGATATTCATCGCAAAGCACGTCACCGCACTGGTTTTTACGTTCAGCATTTTATCTACCTGGCTTTGAATGTTTTAGAGGAGAAAATCTGCGATTAGTTGAATTCGAAAGAGAACCCATCTCGTTTTTATCTAAAATACGAATTGGTGCGCTTCTGTAAAACTTGGTCCATTTCAAGCCATTATGTTGGATCGTTCTTTCTTCAAAACAAATACAAATAGGTAAAAATTAAATAAAAACGTGGTTTTTCAGGGTGTCTAGCATCAGGATTTTCCCGATCCTATCAGGATTTGTGGTCAATCAGGATTTAATCCCGATTTAATCAGGATTTGAGGACAAATCGGTCGGAAAATCAGGATTTGAGGAAAAATCGGTCGTAAAATCAGGATTTGAGAGATTTCGGTCATCCGATCGGATTTTTCTATGGAGCTACTTTTGTGAAGTTACATTCGCCTTTTTTTTTCTGCAAAAAATCAGGATTTGATCAGGATTTAAATAAATTATAAAATCAGGATTTAGCAGTCAAAAATCAGGATTTAGCAGTCAAAAATCAGGAAAAATCAGTATTTCATCAGGATTTCCCAAAATGAAAAAAAAAATCTAAGCACCCTGTTTTTGGAACACCACAAATAAAAAACGCGTTTTCAAGCCGAACCTCGCGCCAACTGTGCGTCGTGAGTCTCTCGATAATGATCGCGTAAAATACAGCTTCGTTTTCGAGAAAATTCAATTTTAATAATCCGTCAACAGAAGTTCCGCGCCGGGGTCTCACCGCGCGCGAATTATTAACCGTATTACCCGCCCCCTCAAGTCGCGTTACGACGGATTCCTTTTTTCCGGACGCGGTTGCCAACCGCGCTGTTTGTTTTTTTGCAGCGTTTCTGTTTTTCGCCCCGGGGGATGAAAAACCCCTCACCGCGTTTTCCGGCTGGAGTGCAGCTTCCCGCGACTTTTCCTGGGAGAAATCCTTTATTGTCGATGGCTGAAATGAAATCACTAGATTGGATTCCGGATCGTATCCCTGCGGCGGGAAATTCAAAAACAGTCGTTAAAAGAGTGAATCTCAGATCATGCAATAAAAATATTTGCAGGAGTACGTTTTTTCAACTATCACCGGAGGTACCTATTAAAAATATTCGTATAAAAAAATAAAAAAAATTTCTCATAGCTTTGAATTTTGTAATTCTAAATGCAATGGCAATGCCAGATTTGGAAGGAAATGTTATGATGACTTGCCCTTTCTAGTCATCGATAGTGAGTGAAATAAAATGCCCAGAATATTTTTTTAGTATTGAAGTTTTGGGAGAATGAGCTCTAACTTGCCAGTCTTGCCATTTTTCAATTTTCAAGAGTTTACATTTATGGGCTCACAATAAAGTCTTGCCCTCAAGAAATTCTGTACTTGGATGAAATTTTACTCAAACTGTCAGCCTAATCGAGTTTTACACGACCAACTTGATTACTAACTATTTTCGTATTTTAAAAATGAATCAGAGGTAGGGAAGATCTAAAAATTTAATTTTAAAATGCACTTTTTTGCTCTTCATCCACGGGATACAGCTATCTTTTTTTATATTCATAAAGTCATTTTACAAACAAGGAAAATGGAAATAAAATGGCTCAATGTGAAGGTGGTTTCTCGTAATGTTATTTCGTCTATTTACTTCTAAAGTAATATGAAGTGCAGGAATTTTTTGCCAAAATATTGATCTCTTTACGCTTCGTTCAGTGAGTTGAACGTAACTCCTGCGGTTTTACTTCCATAAATTTTCAACACGTTCCATGAGTTATGAGTTAAGCCACAGTTTTGCTTCCAGCTGTTGATTAGATCCTCGATTCAATGAGATTGATTTTTTGTTTTCTGATTAGCTCAGCGCCAACGTCGCAACAACACGGCCAATTAACTTAGTTTTCTGAGACGCAAATATAACATCGGGGGTTAGTCATGATAAGTGCACAAAGAATAATTTCTGCTCAACTTACTGGCCAAAAGACCGCGTAATTTTAATTAAACCCTTTTCTTTCGCTTCCTTGAGCCCGACCTTTTTATTTGCGTTTTTCCAGCACCGAAAAAGCAAACCCTCATTGGTTTACCCTGCCCGTGTATTACTGCCATGGTTTTTTCTTAATATAAAATTGCAGAAATAACGCAATACCTCTCCAGGGGCCAGCTTAACCTCTTGCGGGGGTTCCACTTTGCTTGCAGTCGTATTTTCTCGTATTTATCACTTCTTTTTTAATTAATAAATCCACCATGGACATATATTTAATCGGCTTCGATTTCAACAGTCGCGCAAACATGTTTCATCCCCTAGCATTACGGCGAAAAATGCTCCTCGTTGTCTTCTTTCAGTTTCCCCGAAAAAAGAACATTTGCGAGCGGGTTTTCATCCAGTTTAGTCTCACTTAGCGAAGGATATTGCCAAAAAAAAAAAAAAATGACAGAATAATTTGCGGAAAATGATTTAGAAAACATATCTTCCTGTACGAAAGACAAGCCGAGTTTTATATCGTTTTTGAAGCTCTTCAAAGGACATAAATGAGTAGCTCAAATTAAAATACCTTATATTCTTTGAAGACAGAATTAAAGTGCTATGAGAGAAACGGTTTACCCTATTCACCCCCGATTCTCTTGATTCCCTTATTACTCAAAATCGTTTCCCCAAAAAGGTAATATTCAACAATTTTTGGAAACTTGTCTCTCTGCTCAGCTGCAAGAAACTTTTAATTCTAGTTTTTTGAAGTTTAATGCCTGTATACAGTCGTGTTGCAATGCACCTTACCAAATGAATTCAACCCCAATCAATCAATCATCCTCTTGCACACTTTCCCGCATCGAAAAATGCAGGTGATTGAAAAGTTAACCCAAATTTCTATTCGTTCGAAACCCTACAACATGATTCCGAACTCCTTCGTCTTACACGGCCGTGCTAAGGAAAAACACCGTATGAACCTCCAGGCGCTGCCAAATTTCCTTTGGTAAATCACGAATTTTAGGGCAAATTTACCAATACCTTTCTTCCAATTATTTAGAAAATTTTGCTCGCAATTTCGCCGAAAAGTCCTGAAATTTTCAGGAGAAAATATTCATAACCTTCCTCAAAAATGAACATTTTATCGAAGGAAATTTGGCAACTCTCGTTTTTCCTCGTGGGCGTTTTTCCTTAGCATGGCAGCACAGCTGTCATCTCCGGGAACTCGAGTTCCCTTTTTGTCAACCCCTGTGGCAACACCTCTCGTTAAATCCCTGTCTACAGTGTTGCCACGATTTCGCAAAAATGAAAATTGATTGCTTTGTTGCTCAACGCCAGCTTATGATTTTACACCTGCCCAACTGACCAAACTGACAATGTTGAATCCCTTCCGCATCCTTCCCTCCCCGCGACAAACTGCTTTCCTTTTCGCGTCAATTTATGCAACTCTGAGGAATTCTGCCCTCGAGATTGTCAGATCAAGTATTAAAAATGGAGTATTTTATGTCCAGTTCGGCAGAAAAAAGGGTTTTTTTAAGGCAATCTGTTATAGCTGCGTCCGGTTTTCTCTTTGAATCTTTGAATTTTTCCACTGCTAATCAGTGCATGCAAATGCGAGACGAAACAAAAGAAAAACTGCCGTTGATGCTTTTAAGTTTTATGATCGTCCCTCGTTTTTAGAATTGTGTTTTTTCATCAATAATTTCGATCCACAGTTCGTCTTTTTTCCTCAAAACTCTAACTTCAAGAGAGAGAAAGATAGAGAAAGAAAAAAAAACTCATTAAAATTACCCATCATTTTGTAATTACAGGTTTATGGTCAATTTTTTTTTTTTTTAATTTTACCGCCTACCGAATCATAGGTGCCAGAAACTGAACATTACTGCAGTGGATGCTGTCAATCATTGAGTTTTTTAAAGGATGACTATTAATGGTGAATATGGAAAATCGGAGAATGGGCAATTTATTTATTTATTTTTGCTAATCTACAGGACTCAGTCGTCGCAACATTTCTTGTAGCCGGGCTGACAATTACGCGCCAACCGTTAATGGTCAATATGGAAACTCGGAGTATGGACTTAGCAGCATTGGAAGTCTCATACGCCCTTTTACCGAAAACCTAAACTTTCAACAACAAAACGGAGATGTTGCATGTGCGAGGGATTTGCGATTTGAATGTTGATTCTTATGCAAAAGTTCGCGAGAAAAACGATGGTGCCACTGGTTTTCTCTGAAATCATCTCCCAAGCTCAAAAAAAGCTCTCAAGTTAAGGCCAAAATGGAGGGGATATCCTACCCTACCCTGAGAGTCCACCTCTACATCAAAACAAACTCTCCATGCAAAGATAGGGAGCAAATACATTAGCAGTGATGCCGTGTTCTCAGTTTTGGAGTCCCCAAATAAAGTGGCAACCCTGCCAATGTATTTGCTCCCTATCTTTGCATGGAGAGTTTGTCTTGATGTAGAGGTGGACTCTCAGGGTAGGGCGGGATATCCCCTCCATTTTGGCCTCAAGTTGAGAGCTTTTTTTGAGCTTGGGAGTTGATTTCAGAAAAAACCAGTAGCACCACCGTGTTTCTCGCAAACTTTTACAAATGAATCAACAGTCAAATCGCAAATTCCTCACACATGCAACATCTCCATTCCTAACAATTTCACTTTTGTTGCTATTTTGTACACATAAAAATAAGAAAGTCTATCACGAAAAAACCGTTTCTTCAGGTTACCCTGCCTTTTGAAGCTATGTTAACATGTTGAACCAATCGATATCGATACAATCTCGCCTGTTTGATGTATCGAATTCGATCCATTACAACTCCGAAGTAACTGAAATTGCATAACCACCGCATTGAAGGATGCGGCTTCATCTTCTTGTTGCGCTTTGTGAGTCTGGGGCTCCGGATTACATGCATAATTTGCGAACGCCTTTTGTCATCGAAACCGCGGGGGCGCAACAGGCTCGTTAGAGAAACGGTGTGAGCCCAAACAAAGCAGGTAGCAGCGATTGACGGGAAGCCGCAAGCCACGCGCGGAACGTGTTTAAGTATCCCCCGATCTCCCGGAGCTGAAGTACGTATCGACTCTAGTGTATTTCCAGTGGACCATTGATACCCTTTCCGCCCCTCTACGGCTCGGAAGTTATCTCGATTGAATTCAACAGGAAGGAACCGACTCAAAATTCCAGTCCTTTTGGGTGGTTCTGAATGGAGTCCCTTTATACTGAGAGTAAAGACAGTGCGAATCCATTTCTGATTGGTTCCCGTGGTCAGGTCCCCGCAGTGTCACAAACGGGAATGAAGATTAAAGTTTGACCAATGGCAAAGATTATAAACTGGAATGGACTGGTGCATTGGGGGCACGGCAAGGAACAAACGGAATGAGACTAGGAACGGAGACAGGAATTCCGGGAATGGGTTGATCAAAGATGACGAAAAACGTTCAATTTGTGTAATCTTTACTCCCGTTTTTGACATCCATGAGCTGCGTTGTCTTAACTCTCTCTGTAAAAGGAGTCTAGTTTTGAATAGATTCAAGGATTGAGTTCTGCTAATCGAATGGATTTCGCCGGAATCAGGTTAATGCGATAGACAGATAGATATAAAGAATACCTCATTTTTATCCAGGGTACAGAATTTAACGAAATGGAAGGGGCGTTAAGAACAAGACAATCAGCAAGGGCATAAATCAAATACACAAATATTAAAGTAACTTATTTTAATAATACTTTTATGGATTAACAACTGATTTTATGAAATACACGTGCGACAATAGTGTTATTGTACAAGATATTTTGTGGTTCGCTTAACTATTCATTCATTTTATTATAAAAGAAGATCTTAGTTTTGAGACTGTGCCAAAAAGTTGTATACATTTCCTAGGTGCCGTTCATTTACAGAGATACGTGGTTTAGCACGTAAGTCATCGATGTACGCAATTGGTTGAATATCCCTTGTGCACCAGGTCAATTTTTCTCGATGAAGCAGCCGATAATTTTGTAGCAAATATCAATGCCGAGTACAACAATGGAATCATCCCCCCTTAAAAAGAACTCGCCGTCAGCGCGGAAAATCTGCATTGCAGAAAAAGTAAAAGCCCATGAAAGGTCGATGCCAGATCTGCCGTGCTTTGGAAGAATACCGTATGAGCCTTCGGGCGTTGCCAAATCTCCTTCGATAAATCACCAAAATTTGTGAATATTTTTCCTCCGACTTTTTATAGAATTTTGTTCGTAATTTGATCGGAGGTTCACTGAAAAAAAAAATCTCGGTGTATTTACTAAGAAAAGGGTAAAATTACCAAGAACTCAGGGTTCTATTTGATCCCAGTTTTTTCTTGGTAAAATTACCATTTGTGGAATCGGTAATTTTACCGAGAAATCTCGGTGAAATTATTGAACTTTCTCGGTAATTTTACTGGACCTTGGTAAAAACGCCAATATTTTTTATCGACTGTGGTAGAATTACCGAGATAAAATGGCAAAGTTACCGGGAATTGATTACCAATAAAAGTGGTATTCTTACCCGAAAAAAACAGTAAAAATAACGGGTTTTAGGTAAGCTTACCAGTCTGTCTTGGTAAAATTACCAATAATTGGTAAAAAAAGTGAGATGGTAAAGGTACCAACGGACCGTGGTAAAAACGCCGAGAATTTTTTTCAGTGTGTTGGAAAATTTCAAGGAAAAATATTCATAACTTACTTCAAAAATACATATTTTCAGAGAAGAGATTTGGCAACATTCGAACGCTCATACGGCGTTTTTCCTTAGCACGGGAGAGATGCTCCGAAATCCCGAAAAAGCTCAAAGTTTCGTCGTGACAACGCCGCCCGTGCTTTTTGTACGCGTCTCATTCGCGGGGAGCTTGGCAGCTTTATCTCGGCTCCAATCTCCGAAGACGTTGTAATTGAACTTTTTTCACCTCCTCCCTCCTCCCCTCCCCCAACCTTNCCCCCCCCCCCCCCGCGAGCCGGGGCCCCCCGGAGTGAGAACTGTACTTTATTTGTCTAATCCTTTGTCGAAACGCTCGGCGAAGCGCGAGGGATTTCTGTCGTAACGAAGCTCAACTTCAGCGAAAAAATATAGTTAGTATTCATAAGGGGATTGTAAGTAGAGTCTCCTTCTCCCCCGTTTGTTTCTTTTGCGTTCGGCTCGGATCCGAGCGAAAAAAATTCGATCCCTAACTAGTTTTTACTTTGTTTTAATCCTCGCCAGACCGAGATGAGTTCATCTTTGGCTCCGGCGTATTATGAAAGCTCCGGCTCCGGGTTGTCGTGCCGATGAGAATCATCAATTTCAGTCGCTGAGATTGGGATTTTCGCGCTACGATTTGGCAACCTCGCTTCGGAGTTTAACTCGGCGCGATTCGCCTGGGTTCCGCCCTGCTCTGTCGATAATTTTATAACCCTGGGATCCCCAGTTATCCGAGGCTAAGACGATTTCAACTGCACTTAAAACTAACCTCTAATGGAAAAGATCTGTTGCTGGCGAAAGGGGTGGGGTCGGGAAACTACCCTGGATGCCGTTTCAGCTGAAACTCACACCGGGGGAATTCTTCCGGAAATTGAAAAATTTAAACAATCCCTCAGAAACCACTTTCATTCACCGGAATTATCGGAGAAATCTCTGTTCTCCAAGTCTAGGGGCTAGGTAAACACGAATAGAATGGACGCAGCTGAGTATGCGCATCTAGAAAGTCTCGACGCCTTCATTTTTGGGATATGCAACATGGGCATCAGATCTGTTGCCGGCGAAAATGATGGGATCGGGATACTACCATGCTGTCGTGCTAAGAAAAAACACCGTATGAACATTCGAGATTTGCCAAATATCCTTCGATAAAATGTTTATTTTTGAGGAAAGTTATCAATATTTCTCCATGAAATTTTCAGGAAATTTAGGTGAATTTGCGAACAAAATGTACCATAAAACCGGAAGAAAAATATTACCAAGTTTACCAAGAAATCCGTAATTTATCAAAGGGAATTTGACGACGCCCGTGGGTGTTTTTCCTTAGCATGGCAGCATGGATGCCGTTTCAGCTGAATCCTACGGGGAAAATTCGTCCGGAAATTGAAAAATGTTAACCATCTCTCGAAAACCACTTAAATCCACCGGAAGTCTCAGAGAAATCTTCGCTCTTCAAGTTTTGGAGCCAGGTAAGAACGAATAGATGCATCTAGGTATTCGCATCTAAAAAGTCTGGACGCCTTCATTTTTGGGATAGGCAACATGGACATCCATCGAGCACGAATAGTGGTATTCAGGAAATGACATTTACATTTATCAGTTATTGTAGGATGTAGACCTTTAAAAGTTGTTTGGGCCACCACATCGATGCTCGCAATCTGCTAACACTGGGTTTTCTCTTTTTCAATGCCTTTAAAAAAATCTATATTTTTCGACAGACTGCCTCACCCAAAATACGTCACAATCTAGGAGATAAGTGTGACCAACTTCCCAAAACCGACCCTAATTTTTCATTTGCGCTCAGAGAACGGAAATTTCAAAATATCTACATTTTTAATAACCTTCAGTTTCTACCTTGACTCTACGTATTGAAAGAAATTCGTTTCATACTGGTTCAATGACATTTCGACACCGATTTTTTGTCCGCGCACCTGGTTCTTCTAGTAGTTTATGTCCACGTGTTTTTTTCGGCAGGGGAGTTCGTGCCGTAGTACCTTGATTTATTTTGCAAGGAAAGCTCCGTCATTCTTAAAATGTTGGAGCGCCTTCAATTTCGTTTGATACTGTGCAACACCTCTGTTATGAAATAGTTGCTTGAAGCGCCGTAGCAAGCTGCGGCGTGGCGGGCGGCTGCCCAACTCCCAGCGCGCATTGACGCCTACAAACCTAAGGGGATACTTCAAGCATTGCGCAATACGTGAAGTGTTCCCTTAGGTTTGAAGGCGTTAGTGCGCGTTTCGTGCCGATAGCACGCCGCTCCGCTCTGTGTTCGGCTCTATAATATTTAAAATCGCGGAGTCGGCGTTTTTCAGCTCATGATTTTGAAATTTTTGCACATTCTGCATGGATTTTCCTTATTTAGATTGATGAAAAAAAATGTATTAAAGGAAAATATAAAATGTTTTTTGTAAATATTAAGGTGGCTCCGTGTCAAATTTAATGATCCCCAAAGCTTTTTAATTATTTCTTTTATCTTCTGGTTTTTCCCCCTTTATATTCATTTTTGTATAGTTTCATTCAACACAACTCTTATTTTACGCGTGGACGTAAACTACTGGACAAAACAGGCACTTGGACAAAAAATCGTTGACGGAATGTCCTGAAACCTTCATACTATAGGATTTTATAATTCAGTGTTGATCGATATGCATTGAAGGAATAAAGAAATAAGTAAAAATACGTAAAAATATAAAATGCTGGATTTGAAATCTCAATATATACCGACAAAACTTGTCCCAAGTTCATATTCTTTACAAAAAATAAAATAAAATATGGTCATGAGTCAATTAACATTTTAGAAGGGGTCCAGGTCGTGTTCAGCTTTGACGTCACCCTTTGCTTTGCCAATTCATCTCAATAAATGTTCCATTAATTTATTTCCCTTCGGACTGCATTTATATGAAAGCAACTGCAATTTGCTTTTTCTCCCATTTTGGTAGCGTCCCTCGTAAATATATCCTTCGCAATTTTTTTAATTGCGCGCCTTCCGAGTCGTTAATTACGTAAATTAAGCGCTGGGGCTGACGTCACTTTTTTTCGTAGTTTCAATATTAATGTTACGTCACGTGTGACCCCACCTCTTCCTTCCTACGGGAGTGTTTCTCTCCCCGTCCCCCCTCCTCTTTATTTGCCATACTGCCGTGCTAAGGAAGAACGCCGTATGAACATTCGAGAGTTGCCAAATTTCCTCGGGTAAATGTTTGTTTTTTAGGAAAGTCATGAATATTTTTCTTTGAAATTTTCAGGAACTTTAGGTGACATCGCAAACAAAATTATCTGAAAAATTGGAAAGAAAATATTTACAAATTTTCCCGGAAATTCGTCTTTTACCAAAGAAAATCTGGCAACGCCTAAACGTTCATACGGCGTTCTTCCTTAGCACAGCAGCATAGGTGGGTTTCTCTAAAAAGGATGTAGAGTTCATGAAAGAGTGACGCTGAAATTTAGAGTAGAATCCCCTCTCCTTCCGAAATGAAGAGCGAAAATTGATCAGATTTACGAAACCGCCTGAAAAAGGAAGAGCAAAGGTTGACTATATTTCAGCGCGCTCCTTTCCTGCAGTGACTGATGCGGAAAGGCAACATGCAAAAAAGTAAAAGAGCTACGGAAAAAGTTGAAAGAAACTTAATAAGGTTTTTAATTGCCTGTTAATTGAACTTAATCGGGTAGTCCCGTCTCTCGGTAACAGCTCAAAGCTTAAGAGCTCGTAGCTTGTCCACCCTGCCAACGGTAAAATGACGTGCAATCGCAATTCCTCTCTGCAGGTATATTGAAAAAAAAGCACTCTGAGCAAGCTTAAATCTTGATTGACTTACAGTGTTTAAAATTTCACGAGTTTGTGACGTACCTTCAAAATTATCATCATACTTTTCCCCGGGCAGTCAGTCAGGAAAGAGAGAACATGTAATCTTGAGTAAAGCGTCACCTTCCGGCCGAAGTATCACAAGCGCCATGCTACGTTTCAAAATTTCCGCCGCCATTTTATTTTTTGCAGAGGAATTGTTCAGTGAAGCTGTTCGGAAATTTTACTGAATTTTATTTGTGCTGCCGATGAAATTCACTGAAATTTTCAAGTAGATTCAACCAAAAATTTCTCTGTTAAAAACATAAAATGGCGGCGGAAATGAAACGTCGCATGGAGCTAGTGACACTTTGGCCGGAAGGAGATGAAATGAACGATTGGTTTTTATGTAGACGTTTTTTTCTGTATGTGTAATGGAGATGTTGCATGTGTGAGGAATTTGCGGTTTAACTATTGATTCTTATGTAAAAGTTCGCAAGGAACACGATGGTGCCACTGGTTTTTCTCCGAAATCAACTCCCAAGCTCAAAAAAAGTTCTCAAGTTGAGGCCAAAATGGAGGAGATATCCCACGCTATCCTGAGAGTCCACGTCTACATCAAGACAAACTCTCCATGCAAAGATAGGGAGCAAATACATTAGCAGTGATGCCGTGTTTTCAGTTTTAGAGTCCCCAAAAAAAGTGGCAGCTCTGTCAATGTATTTGCTCCTTATCTTTGCATGGAGAGTTCGTCTTGATGTAGAGGTGGACTCTCAGGATAGCGTGGGATATCCCCTTTATTTTTGCCTCTCTTTGAGAGCTTTTTTTCAGCTTGGGCGATGATTTCAGAGAAAACCAGTGGCACCATCGTGTTTCTCGCGAACTTTTACATTGGAATCCAAAGTCAAATCGCAAATTCCTCACACATGCAACATCTCCATTTTTTTTTTTTTTTTAATTTTACGCAAAAAGCTGTCTGGGTCGGATTTCGTTGGCATTTTTGTACCTAGATGCAACACCCGTCAATGATCTGAAATTTGTGTGTCCGTCCGTCCGGTGTCCTCCAAATCTGTGTACAGCGATATCTCAGAATCTATCTGTTCGATTTCATTTTTTTTCAGTGCACAAAAAATCAACCCACAGCTTATGATACTCCACGTTTGTTGTTTGCTCCGTGTGTAGCTGTGTATGTTGCACGAGGTTCTGCAAATATTGTGTCTCTGTCATTTCCTCTCCTGACGGGCACCGGCGGGTGCGACCTTTATTCGATCAATATCCGAACCGGGACGATTCTCACGTCGAGTCTAATGCCATCCTTTGCATAATCATGGCCCCGCATTCGCCAAAGCGAGGCTTCCCAATAAAAATTTCGCAGCGGAGCCCGCGCCGCGCCGCGGAAGTGGTGCATTACGGATTCACGTGTGCTTTCTCGGAGGATTTTGAGCGCCGGACAAGATTTACCGCCATCTCGTGAGGAGCCGCTAACGAACGGTCCACAATGCCCGTCCTTGCCAAATTTCCGCCGATTTACAACGAGTGCCGCTCTAATGGACTTTCTCACTCGTGGAGGAAAACTCGGTAAAGTTACCAGGAACATACCGACAAGAAAGAGTGATAGTAGGTATATTAGACTAGCTAGCTGTAAGGGGCCGTCCCTGAATTACGTATCGCTTAATTTGCGGTTTGTTAACACCCCCAAGCTCCCTTTTAACGCTCCGTAATGCTGTGTTAAATCCCACTAAAAATTACGTAACCCTCGCCCGCCACCTCCCCATTTCGATAAAAAATAATCTAAATATCACCTCAAATTTGTTGAACGGATTCACTATATTTACCGTCAGGAAAATTATGGAAAAGTCGAATTATTTCATCCCAAGTTCTTAGTAATTTCAAGTGTGGATCGCACTCCCTAGCTGTGTCTACGCTCTCCAGAAAATCTAGTAATAAAAACCATATTCCTGGTGGTTTTTACCATTCGTCTACTAGATGTATTGTTAACATCACCAGGAATCTGGTATTTCCTACTATATTTCCTGTAGCGCACGTTTAATTAGACAATCGAATAGCCACTATCGTTTTTTTTTTTTTTAATTCGAGCACGGTGAAGTTATCGGCTCTTGTTCGATCCTGATTGCTGAACATTCTCCGAAGGCGGTACTTTAAAATTACTGAGAGCATTGTAAAAATGACAAAAATTTCCGTAATCAGTAAGTGCCAGAAAAATAGGCGATTCTTCATGTTTTCACTCTTATTTCTAAATAAAATAGAACTGAACCATCACCAGGGTTGTAGGTCTGAAAACAAGATATTTTTGGGAGTAGACGGATAAACATATTTTTCGCCCCCGAAAATTATCAGTTGGTGTGTTGAATGCGTTTATCGTAAGTCAACTAGTTAGAAAACGATAGAGCTACCTTCATTCCAAATGGGAATCGATTCCCTTTCAGACAAAGTAAGTTTTCCATTCTCACTCGGTCCTCGACAAATTCACGGATTTTCCTGCCCAAGGAGGCAACTCCGGATAGTTTGCACTGCAGAGGATTACTGCGGCGTTTATTATGTGGTGAGCGAAAAAAATAGAGAGACAATGGAAAGCAGGAGAGGGTGGCCGGGACCACGGGATGAGAGAAGGACAGAAATTGCACTTTTACGAGCCGAGCGGCGGAGGGAGGGGTAGGTTATCGAAAGTGCGCGATTCCGCGTTTTAAAACACATGTTGCACCGCGGAAGGGATGAATTATTAATGTAATCTGTGCAGGTGGCGGGGAGGGTGAGGGGGTGGGAGGAGGGTAGGCACTTTATCTGGAATGGAGGTTCGATCGAGAAGTTCCGTAAATGGCGTCGGTCAATCAACGAGTTGTAGGGGTTGAGGGTGGTACCCCGCCGTGCTAAGGGAGAACGCCGTATACGCCCTCAGACGTTGACAAGTTTCCTCCGATAAAAACCGAATTTACTGGGAAAATTGCGAATATTATTTTCCAAAATTTTCAGACGATTTTGCACGCAGTTTACTCTAAAATGTTTGAAAATTTCAAGGAAAAATATGCATGGATGTTGTCAAAAATTCATGTTTTATCGAGGAAAATCTGGCAACTCTCGATTTCTCATGCGGCGTTCTTCCTTAGCCCGGCAGTATTTTGATCTTACTCACTCTTTCTTGCCCACTATTTCGCTAACTGCTTTTGCAGGAGGTAAATCTTCGCAAATCGCCGCCGGTGAGAAATGTTTTTGTGCGAAAGTTGCCCTCGCACTTGAATCCAGGCGGTATTTCAAAGGGCTTTTAATGCCTTGCGATAAATCGATTACTCTGCCGTTTAAACCTACGGAGAAGGCTCGATTATTATGTCAGCAACGAACACCTTTATAATCGATTCTCTAATACTATGTATGGGGAAAATATCGATAGCCGACTATTCAAACTTCGCCACTGAGTATTTCTCCACACTGTTGTCCAAGCTGTTTTCGAACGACTGGGACTGGGGGCTGATTGTTGAAGTTAATAGACAAAGCGATAGACAAGGGAGACACAAGGAGTATGGAGCGATTCAATTGGTTGAAATGGGTGGTCCGCACAGACTAAGGGAGTAAATGATGGACTAACTATCGGGCCAGCGGACTGATTATTGAAATTGATGGACAAAGCGATAGACAAAGAAGACACAGAGAGTACGAAGCGATCCTATAGTTGGAAACGGGTGGCTTTTATAGACTAAGGGAGAAAATGATGGACTAATTATCGGGTCTCTCGAGGGTTGCCGTTGGTTAGTCTATCACCCACGTCCTTTGTCCATTGCAACCACCCGCTTCCACCAATAGGATCCCTCCAAATCCCTTTTGTCTTCTTTGTATATAGCTTTGTCTATCAATCTCAATAATCGACCCGCTGTCGTGGGTTGCCGTTAGTCTGTCTATTACGTACATCCTTTGTTCATTACAACCACACGCTTCCACCGGTGAGACCCCTCCATACCCCTTTTGTCTTCTTTATCTATCGTTTTGTCTATCAATTTCAAAAATCAGATCTCTGGGTGGCTTCGACCGATTTTTAATCGTTTGAGACGATACATTTCATCGGACGGTTTATTTCTTCAGGCACGAGAAAATATATCATTCATCTCTCTCTATATCACACAAGCTTGTTTCTGTGATACCACTATTCGAGCTTTGGAGTGTGGCGGAGTATCATCGTCATTTGAAGGCGCTTTGAAAAACAAGAGAGAAACGTTCAAATACTCATACGGCGTTCTAGCGCTTCATATCACGCAAGTCAGTGCCTGTATAACCATTCTTGGGCCCTTAAAGCCCCCTTACTTACAGTGTGACCCTAATGCTAGACCTGTTAAGAAACAACTAAGAATTCGTATCCCTGATTCCGATCGAATCCGTCCATTGTCAATGTCTATTTTATTTTCCTCTATTTTTATGATATTTAATCCAGAATTTCACCAATTTTTATCAATGTAAAGTCATAAACAGTAGAACCATTGGATATATTTCCTTATTTTTATGTCTTATCGTCTCCGGTACAAACCGAGAAAAAATCGAACGAGTTGAGACCGTCACCCAGTCGCACAGAGGATCGAGTCAATAGGAGAGGTCGGACGAAATTCGGAAACTTTAAACGCTTATAACTCCGTTCATACAAAACTTCAGGTCCTAAAAGTGATTTCATTGGTTTCCTCGCAAAATTTTCTGCTATTAGCACCCCTTGAAATTTAAAATATGACGATATAAACATCAAAATTTGCCGTTTTAGTCAAAAATTTCATGTCTAATGGGTCCGACGCGCTGGTCACAGAATTGTGTTTTGGTGCTGGTTTGTCGTAGATTAGCTGAAAATATCAAGATCTGTCCAAACCTCAACTTTCCACGTTCAATATTAATCGAGATATCGCCCTTTGAAGTTTTTGTCGTCATCTAGCGCGGTAGTGACACCCTTGGTTTCTTCCACCTTGCATTCATCCGCGTTTCATGTTGAGTAACCAGTGTGCATGTGTGTCTCCTCGACTGATCAAACCAAGGTGGAAGAGACCAAGAGTGTCACTACCGCGCTGGATGACGTCAAAAACCCGACTTTTCAAAGGGCGATATCTCAGTTGGAGTGCATTTTGCAAAAAGGAACCACTAGCATTGCAATGTTGCTAAGATCGTGCAACTTCTTTTGTCTTGGAGGAAAAACCCGATTATCCATTAATAGTCTCTATTTTACTCGCTTAAAACTGTGAATTTAAGACAAAAATTGCCGTCTAAATTTCATAGTTTTTCACGATTTCCGCAATTTTATTGCAAAGGATGAAGATGCACAATCCTAGCATCATTGCAATGCTAGTGGTTCCTTTTTGCAAAATGCAATCCAGTTAATATTGAACGTAGAAAGTTGCGGTTTGGACAGATCTTAATATTTTTAGCCAATCTGCTAGAATCCGGCATCAAAATACAGTTCTGTGACCAGCGCAACTGTCCCATTGACTGGATCTACTGTGAGTCGTGCCGATCCTGATCCGGGCGAATGACCCTCCGGGTCAAATCGCTCAAGAGCAGAAGTGAGTGTGACGCTTATGGTTAACGCTCAGGAGAAGGGGGTAGCTCCGCTCGGG
>NW_017566789.1:207559-227133 GCF_001854935.1 Bemisia tabaci
ACGCCGGGGGTGGGGGGCGGGGCCTCATAAAAACCGGGGGAATAAAGACCGGCGACCGTCATAACTCCCCCCCTCCTGGAGTCACCCCCTCCCCGTCGGTCGTCATTTCGGCCTCGTATCACCGGGCTCCATTTGGACTACATTTTGCAATTCGGAACCATGACTTCTAGCTCATCTGTGAAAACACTTATGCCCATAGGAAAACTAATGGCTCATACGTTGTTTTTAAAGTGAGTCAGAAATTATAGTTCCTAATTGCAGAATGTGGTATATTTAGTGCTATTTGTGTACAGTGGCGCGTGACGCGGAAATCGCGCATCTCTATTGTGCCGTGCTAAGTAAATACGCCGTATGTGCCATCAGGCGTTGCCAAATTTCCTTAAATAAATCACGAATTTATTTTTATAATATGTGGTTTGGTTCCTTTCTGGTTAACGCGGTCTATGTCTATTGTATGTTTTTAAAAGGAGATTGAACTCAGTAAATGACCGAACGTTTTCACAGAATTGACGTTGACTGATGAAAAAATGGGAAAAATTTAAAATCATAACTTTGATTGGTCCCCCCCCCTCTCAAAGATGAAGTATGCGCCATGGTGTTAAAACATACTAAAATTTGAATTAAATACTTGTATTTTTCTCAGTTCTCCACTCGTTTAGGATTGTTACTCCCCCCGGGGCTTGAAAATAGGGGTTAATGTCACAAAGTTTCCCCAATAAAAAATGATGGCTTTTTCATTTGTTTTTTCTTTCTTCCTTTGTGTGCGTGTGAAAATGACTCAACCAGCTCCTTTCTTGGCAGTTGGTGGTATTATCAATTTGACCGGGTCAAGAATAAAAAAAGAACGAGCTGTGTCGCCTAATTGCAGAAACAAGTGCCAGTCATTGATTGCTCTATAATTTATGTTCTACGTCCAAGGTCTTAGTTCCCTGATAATCGAGAAGAAAATCATCCCTGCTAGTTTTGTACATCGAGCCTCTCTTCGATTTAAGCGTCTCAGTTTCCGATTGTTTACATGAATGTCACTCGTGTTTTATCGAAGACTTTTCCCTCATACTAACCGCCTTTTTTCTGTGCACGTGGCAACTTTTAAATGCAATACAGCAACTTACTCCGACTCCTCGTCGCGACAAAGCCACCCGGATAAACGCTCAAACATCGTTGCCAGACAGTGCTGAAAAAGCACTTCCCCCAATTTAAACACATGTGAAATATCTACATCTAATTGCACAATCTGGCAACGTCGCGCTCAAATCACTCTTTTTGTATCTTTCGTGTTCCCAGAGATTTTGACGGAGCTCCCCGTTTTCCCCGCCCGCCCCCCTTCTTTTTTCTATTTTTTTCCGAACCGAGTCTGCACTGTGTTTTTTTCTCCTTTTTTTTCTCTTTTCGTTTTTTTTTACGCCCAGCGTCTCGCTCGGGCGCGCAAAACAATCGCGATGCACCAGTGTTGCGGTGGATTATTTGAAATTGTTTCCCGTTCGCTCCTAGTTTTTTCCCCGTCTTTTGTAGGGGACCAGGGAAAAGTGCAGTTAAAATATAGGTCACTGCTGTGCACATTAAAATGCTGGTACCATATTCTCTCTTCTATTCTCCGTTTTTTGGAAACTACCCTTTGGTCCGTATTTATCTATTTATCGACCGGAACTATACCCAAAATGAGCGCTAAAATGAATGGACTAACTATACGGTCTCATCCCTCGGTTGCCGTTTGTTACTCTATTACCTACCTACTTTGTTCCTTGCAACCACTCGCTCCCACCAATAGGATCCCAACTCCATACCCCTTTTGTCTTCTTTGTCTATAGCTGTGCTTATCAATCTCAATAATCGGCCCGCTGTTCCATTACTCAGTTTTTGTCGGGTCGATTCATTGGCGGACCCAGCAAATTGGCAACATTGTCTTTTCTCCATTTAAATCCATAGAAACATATCGATTTTAGGAGGGGCCAGGTGCTCCGACAAGAATCGATTATTTAGCATAGGTTAAAATGGAGGGAATCCAGTGTTGCCAAATTGCTGGATCCGTCCCTGGGTCGATTCATCCGTGGATTCCATTTTTTCCGAGGCTTTCCGTAAAGATTCGTAGCGAGGGATTTTTTACGTGGTAGGGTTGCTAGTTCTACACCCAACCCTTCTCCCTTACCTGGCCTTGGGATCAGCTGGAAGCAGTGCTGCCATTTCCCGGAATTAATTCCACATTCCAGAATTTTTCAAATAATCGGACATTTTTCTGAATCTTCGAAATTCCCGAAATTTTCAGTTTTTTGGGGGGTTTTGTCGGAATTTTGGGTTTTTTGTCAGTTTGACCGGTCATTTGATCAAATTTGCTGATTTTCTTATCAGATTTGATGATCTCCGGAACTAGATCCGGGCATATTCCTGAATTTTCACCGGAATTTTTCTCGGAGCTTTGGGAAATTGGAATTAATTCTGGGGGCCTCGGAATCTTTGGTAAAATAAAATGGCAGTACTAAGTAGAAGTAAACATTTCACCCCGAAGTGGAGTCAGTTTGACCGGTCATTTGATCAAATTTGCTGATTTTCTTATCAGATTTGATGATCTCCGGAACTAGATCCGGGCATATTTCGGAATTTTTCCCGGAAATTTTGAAAAAATCGGAACTTTTCTCGGAACTTTGAAAAATCGGAATAAATTCTTTGGACCTCGGAATCTTTGGTAAAATAAAATGGTAATACTATCTAGAAGTAAACATTTCACCCCTAAGTGGAGTCAGTTTGACCGGTCATTTGATCAAATTTGCTGATTTTCACATTTGATGATCTCCGGAACTAGATCCGGGCATATTCCGGAAATTTTGAAAAAATCGGAATTTTTCTCGGAACTTCGGGAAATCGGAATAAATTTTAGGGACTCCGAAATCTTTGGTAAAATAAAATGGCAGTACTATCTAGAAGTAAACACTTCACCCCTAAGTGGAGTTAGCAGTATCCTTGATGTTAATTTTTCAATTATTTGAACGGGGTGTTATGGTGTGTTGCAGGTTCCTGAGCGTGAAGAAATGGCTGCTGCGGAAGAAGCACCAGATCGAGCTGGCCCGGAAGCGGGGCTGGAAGGGCTACTGGGTCTGCCTCAAGGGGACGACGCTGCTCTTCTACCCCTGCGACACGCGGGAGGGGCGCTCCGTGGACTCGGCCCCCAAGCACCTCATCATCGTCGACGGCGCCATCATGCAGCCCATCCCCGAGCACCCCAAGCGGGACTACATCTTCTGCCTCAGCACCGCCTTCGGCGACGCCTATCTCTTCCAGGTACCTCTCACCTTCCACACCATTTTAAACGTCCTAATCTCACACTGGAAAAAAAAACACACTGGAAAAAAAACACACACTGGAAAAAAAACACACACTGGAAAAAAATTCCCGGCGGTTTTACCAAGGTCCGTTGGTACCTTTACCATCTCACTTTTTTTACCAATTATTGGTAATTTTACTAAAACGGACCGGTAACCTTACCTAAAAACCGGTATTTTAACTGTTTTTTTTTTCAGGTAAGAATACCACTTTTATTGGTAATCAATTCCCGGTGACTTTGCCATTTTATCTCGGTAATTCTACCACAGTTGATAAAAATATTGGCGTTTTTACCAAGGTCCAGTAAAATTATCGAGAAAGTTCAATAATTTTACCGAGATTTCTCGGTAAAATTACCAATTCCATAAATGTTCATTTTACCAAGAAAAAACTGGGATCAAATAGAACCCTGAATTCTTGGTAATTTTACCATTTTCTTAGTAAATACATGCACCGAGATTTTTTTTTCAGTGCATTGGATCTTGAGTCCAGACTCTTAAAAACATCGACAAGAAAAAATACTCTTGATTTAATGAGATTTAAGCTCAAATCAAGAACCAAGCCTCTTAATTTGAGCGGATTTCCTTTTGATTTAAGCTTAAATCTGATTGAATCAAGAGTCCTTTTTCTTGTCGATGTTTTTAAGAGTCAGGATTCTTGATCCAATGTGTTTTTTTCCCGTGCATATCCTGAGGCATGAGGGAGCCTTCATAAACAGATCGCGGTAAGCAGAAAGGGATCGCACATCTGCTATTGCCAAATTTGATTTCGTAATTTAATTTTTTACTCGAAAACGACTGTGCGCATTTGTGGGCTTTCAGTGAATTTTCTGCATAGTATGAAGCATATTCCTTAAATTTATTAAAGGACTCAGCTTATACGTTGTCTTGTAAAAAATTTAATCGTCCAATTAAATTTGGCAGTCTTAGCTGATGTCGTTTGGCTCCTTTCTGTTAACACGGTCCAAAAAGACATCATTTTACTAGTAGGAGCTACATTATCTGGCAGAAACATCATGTGTGCCATTAGTTTCTTTATGCAGATAGCTGCTTCTATGGCGCTAGAAATTGTAGTTCCTAATTATACAATGCTGCCGACATTACGTGACGCTCATGGTGAAGGGAGGAGGCATGAGTCCGTGTTACGCTGCGTTACGAGGGGAGGGGGTCAGTGCAACCCTCTCTTTTGGTAAAAAATAAAAACAGGAAAATTGCCTTTTCAACGAAACTTCTCAATTTTTATCACTCCACCCGATTCTTTTTCTGTAAGTACTGGAGATACATCCTAGATAGTTTGCCTAATTTCTGAATTTCTCATCCATTTTTTAATCCTATGTTTTACCTTTTAATAGTATTTCCTGCTTCTCTATACATTCTGAATCACACTTATTAGTTCTTAATTTAGCATAAATCAATGTAGCTTACCCCACGATGGAGGTACGTAAAGTTGGCGCTGACCCCCTTTCCCATTTATAACGCAGCGTAACGAAGGAATTTAATACCCACTATGTTCCCGCAGAGTGTTACGTAGTTTATGAACGCTCCCTAAGTCTACTTCAAAATTTTATTTCAACGGCTTGTCCTGTAATAATAAAGAAGAACGCCGGATTCATCAACGTCACTGATCCTTTCTAGAGTACCTTTATAGACAGAGTATGGCCATTTCTGTTCCGCTTTTTCATTGGTCGCGTGAAAATAGGCTGACACGATGTTCTTACGGCCGTAAATAAACAAACAAGATGGCTGTTCTCAGCAAGCAAGATTGAGGGTATGCACATCTTACATCCTCCTGTGATAAAGGTGAAAGGCGATTTAACAATGTTTCTATGTTTTTTTCGTGTGTTATTTGTAGACATGCTAGTTTAAATTGTTACTGCCACATAATTGAAATTTTTGTCAAATTTAGCTTCTTATCGATGTTACTTTGAGCCGCCATTTTGTTTGTTTATTTACGGCCGTAAGAGCATAATGAAGCCTAAAAACCCGTTGACCAATCAAAAAGCGGAACAGTTTTCCTGTAGTAAAAAGATACGAATGGCCATACTCTGTCTATAAAGGTACTCTAATCCTTTCCACAGGAAGCAACTAGCAGAAATCCCGATTTAAAAATTGGCGGGCTCGTCCGGGATTTGAACCCGGGACCTCCTGCACCCGAAGCAGGAATCATACCCCTAGACCAACGAGCCGTGATAACGTGGCTCATTCAATAGCGAACATAGCCACTCTCGGTGCACTCGAATGGAAACCAAAGAATGTTGATGGATGTGTGTTCGTTTTGTTTTGATGCGTCCGTAATTACTCCTCGAGCGCGTAGAGAGAAAGTGAAAACAATAAACATCGCCCGCGCTCAATCTGCTAATTAGCAGGTTTCTACTGTAATACTAATGCAGTTCCCTTGTGGAATACGGAGGCCCGTTGGTCTAGGGGTATGATTCCTGCTTTGGGTGCAGGAGGTCCCGGGTTTAAATCCCGGACGGGCCCCTTAATTTTATGGACCCTCTAATCCCGCTTAGATACATACTGCGGCGTTGCCACTTTGGCTTGCAGGTACCTTAATTTTGTTTGTACCTTGAAAAACTACACATGAGTTCATCATCACTGTCGTGAAATACGGCTGCCACAGTCAGGGAATACCGCGAAATATCAGGGAATTTTAAAAATTCAGGGGAAACCTCGAAATGTCAGGGAATATGATGAAAATATCACCAGAAAATTGTCAAATCACCTTCATTTCCGTTCTTGAGTGCGTTTGACGTTTCGAACAACTAATTTTCCTTGAAAACTATTTCTAACTATGTCTTTTTAACAATCTGGCATCTGTTGATTGTCAGGAATTTTTACTAAAATGGTTCAGGGGAATGTCAGGGAATTTAATTTTCCAACTTCTGTGGCAACCCTGTAAAACAGTTTTTTTTGTAAAATACTAATCGGATGCTCTTACCCATCCGCAAGAATAGGAACATTTTCTATCTCTTTTTTTTAGCTGAAAGAAAACTTTCTTTGGCCATAAAACAGAAAATATCAAAACTCTCTCTCCGGTCGTCCTTTCGTTGTTAATATTCAGCCCCCATCCATCTGCAGTTCTCAGCCCCAGCAGATTCCCGCGGTTTTTATCCTGAGAGGGAGCTTGTTTCCATTTGAATCGCGTTAAGTTTCAGAACGACCCAACTCTGAAACACTAAATTTGACAAGAGACAATAAAAACTGCGTAACTGCCGTAAAAATCGGGACAGGAAAAGCCGCTGTAGGTTAAGGAGTGCGTAGGAAAGAGGATCTTATAATTGGGCACTGCTAGGAAGGAGGAAGTCATCGCGACGGGAAAAGTCAGAGTCAGCCTTTCATGAAATATAGTGTTAAAACTCGTTGATTTTAAAGGGTAGAGAAAAATGACTAATATAATCCACTGTTTGTTATAATGGTGTCTATTTCGATTAAATGAAAGTCAGTTTTTACAACTTTTACAAAAGCAGGCACTCATCCAAAACTTGAATTTGATTTCCTAGAAAATGGTAAAAATTTGAAAAAATCTAACCGCCATTCACATATCACATAATATGGCTGGAAAAAAATAGACTCGATGTAAGCGAAACATCGAATGTGCCCTTTAAAAGATTCCCTCTTAAATCAAGAATCAAATCGCCTGAATCCAGCAGGTTTCTGCCTTAAACTCGTATAAGTAACCTTTTTCTCAATACATGCATCTTTTCTTCCGAATATTAGCACTTTTGATGCAAGAGAAAATCTCATTTGCAGTAAATTTTAGGAATTTCTGCTGCAATCAAGCTACTGTCTTCCAAATTCCAATCATGACAAAGCGCTGGTGAGATTTTCAAGAGAGATACTAATGAATTTCAGAACCTCATTTTAGGAGATATTTTAAGAGCTACGTCCCACGCCTTGAAATGTTGAACATTTTCCAGCTTTTCCTGCTCCGACAGACATAAAATACTTCTTGCAATAAATGCGCCGATCTCTCGAAGATTTTTTTCCTGTAAAAAAGTTAAAAACGAGAAAACAAACCAATAGAGAGTTTTCAGGTGTCTGAAATTAGGCAAATCTCATGTTTAAGAAGAAACTCTACTGAACAAATCAAGCATGAGAGTATCCTTTCTTTTTAAAATGAACAATTTTTAGAGGAGATATGACCCAATTCCCCAATCTGTTAAAGTACTTTTATTTGTATTGGAATTGCCGTCCGATGACATCACAAGACGGTAGATTTTCAGACTTTTAAATCTATTTTTCTAAACTTTTCCATTTCAGAAAAATTTTATGAGAACTACGCACTCAGCTCGTTAAGCACTCTCAAATCAGTGCTCCCATTCCATGCCCGTCAAAAGTTCCGGGATTCGTTTTAGATTTTTTCAAAAGTTCCGAGAAAGTTCCGGAAAATGCGAAAGCGCCGAGAAAATTCCGGAGAATGTCATAGATCCAGAAAATGTCGGGAATTGCAAAAGTTCCGGAGAGTGATAAAGATCAGGAACAGTCCGGGAATTTCAAAAGTTCCGGAGAGTGCAAAAGATCCCGAACTAGAGTCCCTTAATACTGAGAGTCCAGACACTTTGAATCCATTTCTGATTGGTTCCCGTATTTTAGGCCTTTACAGTGTCACAAACGAGAATAAAGATTACATTTTCATCGATTGCAAAGATTATAATCTGGAATGGACCAGGGAATTACGGGTTTGGCAAGGGACAAACGGAATGAGAGAAGGAACGGAGAAAGGAATTTGAGAATGGGCCGATCAAAGATTACGAAAAACGTTCAATTTCTGTAATCTTTATTCCCGCTTGTGACTCCATGAGGGGGTGTTGCCTTGACTCTCAGTATAAGGGGACTCTATCCCGAGCATTTCGGGAATTTCAAAAATTCCGGAGAAAACGTATGATCCGGAAAATTCCCGGAATTTCAAAAGTTCCGGGAAAAATTCAAGAAAATCTCAAAAGTCCCGGAATTCAGTACCAGTTCCGGGTAACGGAAGCACAGTCTCAGGCAAAGCAGTACAATGTCTCCGTGCAAATGTTCCATTTGAGTCGTTTTTGATCTCAACGATTCATTTCTAATCGGAGGAAAAGAGGAGAGGAGAGACTCAGGAGCAGGAGATAAACGAGGTTTTTTTGTCGCGGATCGAAAGTCTATTACCTGAAGCTGAGTGGAGACGCTGGTGTGGAGTGTCGAGTTCCTTTCTGTATCACGCTCCTCGCGGTTCCGAGAGTAAGTGCAACTCCACGCCGCGCCATAAAGCGAACCACTTACAAGTTCGACTTTCCACACTTGCCACTTCCGTACGCTCCGAGAGCCCCGTCCGAATCCGGTGCTTTTCTCACGTCCTTGTTCCCAATCCTCTTAATTTTAACCGTCTTTTAATTTTCTCTTTCCGCACCGAGAAAAAGTTGGGTCGTTCGGAACGAACGTTCGGCGTTCATTCAGGGCTCCCGATTCGATTACCCATCAGTGGCTTGGCGTGAATTGCGATAAATTGATTGTTATGCCATTTAAAACTATGGTAAAGAATCGATTATTAAGGTGCTCGCTGCAAACACCCTATTTATCGATCCTTTTCCATAGGTTTAAATGACATAACAATCGATATATCGTAATTCACGCCACGCCACTGTTACCCATTCTGCTATCCACGACTAACCACCGGATTATTATTTACTCACAGATTACCCACCGGTTCTAATTTTACCTGCACTTTACTCACCGGCTCCAGCTTTACCTACGTCTACCCACCAGCGGGCTGATTGTTGAAAGTGACAGACGAAACGATAGACGAAGAAGATGTAAGGAGTATGGAGCGATCCTGCACTGGAAAAAAAACACATTGGATCTAGAGTCCAGACTCTTGAAAACATTGACAAGAAAAAGGACTCTTGTTTCAATCAGATTTAAGCTTAAATCAAAAGGAAATCCGCTCAAATTAAGAGGCTTGGTTCTTGATTTAAGCTTAAATCTGATTGAATCAAGAGTATTTTTTCTTGTCGATGTTTTTAAGAGTCTCGACTCTAGATCCAATGTGTTTTTTTCCCAGTGTATTGGTTAATTTAGGTGGCTCCGATAGACTAAGGGAGAAAATGATGGACTAACTAAAGGGCCTCTCATGGGTTGCCGTTAGTTAGTCTATTACCTACCGTCTTTGTCCGTCGCAACTACTCGCTTCCATCAATAGTATCCCTCCATACCCCTTTTGTCTTCTTTGTCTATAGCTTTGTCTATTAACGTCAACAACCAGCCCGCAGCTTCAACTTTACCCACGTTTACCCACCAACAACACCCAACTTTACCCACAGTTACCCACCAGCTTCAACTTTACCCACCGTTTACTGCCAAATTTGAATTTTCTAAAGGTTATTTCTTTGGATTTTAGTGAGGAAGAAAATATCCACAGATCACCCACCTTTGCCTGAATTACCATTGCTCCATACTCCCTATGTATTCTTTTTCTATAGCTTTGTTGCAATTTCATTTATCAGACAATGATTGACTCAGCCAATTACATTGCTCAGATTCATGGTGCGGGATCTCTGAGATATATTGTTTCTCTGCTTTTAAAAGTCAACTGTTTAATGCTCGCTCTTCTCATTATCTTTTTCGTCGCGGGGGGTCCAACAAAATTTTGCGGCGAGAACTTTTCTTTTCAGCGCGGTTCGCCGACAAAGTGCTGAACTAATATCGGGGTTATGACGGGACCAAGATGATACAATACAAAGCTGACCCAGTTTCCCGATATTAAGCACGCTAGCGCACGACTCGGAAAATTAAAAAACTGTCTCCAAGTTTGCTCAAACTTTTAGAACCAAGTTAGAAGCGTGCCTTAATGCAATTCCCGCATGCGTATACACTGTGCGCCCGCGTGAAATTCTGCAAGAAACTAGTGGCATGGCGAGCTTTGCCATGGTAACGTTGCATGGTGTCAACAAACCCAAAATCTGATCATGGATTCAACCATCGTTGACGTCATGCTCAGGCAGTAAAACGCAAAAATGGGCCCTGAGAATGGTGTCAACGATCACGGTGTCAATAAGCTGAAAAATATCTTTCTTAGAAGTAAAATTAAAAAATTAAGCACACAGGAGAGGTTTGGGTCACATATAGTTAGATTAGGTTAGTTTAGGTCAGGAAATGTGCGATTAGATTAGGTAGGGTAAGGTCGGGGAAAATTACGTTCTGTGAAAGTGGGTTAGGTCTTGTAAGGTGAAGTTGGTCAAGGTTAGCTTTGCTTTAGGTTAGGTTAGGTTAGGTTAGAGTAAATAACACGAGAAAAACAAGACTGGAAATTTAAAAGATGTTATTGAGGGAAGTTTTAAGTTTCGTTGACGTAGTGATCGTTGACACCGTGATCATCCTTCGTAAGAGTCAGAATTTTTTTATTTTTAGATGATCATGGTGTCAACAAAAACTTAGAAAAACTGTTTGTTGACACCGTAATCGTTGACACCATGCTATGTAATCTTTGCCATGTATCGATTGATCCGTCATTTAAACCTATGGAAAAGGATCGATAGAAGGTGTCCCCGCGACGAACGCCTTAATTATCGATTACCATAGCTTCAAACAGAGAAAAAATCGATAATCGATCATTCACGCCTCGCCACTGCTAGGAACAATGCACATGTTGATCATGTCCGTTTAGTCTAAAACTCACCCGCGAAGCTTTTAAGTTTGAGGTTTTAATGAAGTTCAGTTTGTCGTTTCTCTCGCGAAAGAACGTAACTAAATTTCATGTTGTCAAATTTTTTTCCGAAAATGGGTCAGTTGCTCTGGTCTCAGAATCCTGTTTTGATGCTTGATTCTTGTAAATCAGCTGAATATAATAAGATCTGTCCAAACAGCATCTTTCTACGTCCAAAATTAACAGGGGTATCACGCGTTGAGAAATTCGGTTTATGACGTCATCCACCGCGGCACGGAAGTGACACCCGTGGTTTTTTCCACCTTGCTTTCATCAGTCAGGGAAACGCAACATTTGTACCGGTTACTCAACGTGTAACTCGGTGGGGCCATGTCACTACCTCGGTGGATGACGTCATAGCCCGAACTTTTCAAAGCGTGATATCTCGGTTAATATTGAACGTAGAAGCTGGTGTTTGGACAGATCTTATTATTTTTAGCTAATCCATAAGATACAAGCATCAGAACACTATTCTATGACCAGCGCAACTGACCCATCGCATTTTTAGTGCTCCCAGATCGAAGGAAACAACTTTGAGAAGTCCCAAAATTTAAACGAGACCACTCCAAAAAGGGGCCAAAAACCCAGGAGTCAAAGTGGTACAATGGGGGAAAAAAAAACACAAATCGAATATAGAGTCCATACTCTTAAAAACATCAACAAGAAAAAGTGCTCTTGATTCAATCAGAATCTAGCTTAAATCAAGAACCAAGCCTCTTAATTTAAGCGGATTTCGTTTTGATTCAAGCAAAAATCCGATCGAATCAAGAGTATTTTTTCTTGTCAATGTTTTCAAGAGTTTGGACTCTAGTTCCAATGTGGTTTTTTTTTTTTCCAGTGTAGTGCGCGAGAATTCTGCATCACCCTGTATGCACTCAAGCAGCTTCAGCATGCAAGTCAATTTCGATGCCGAAATTTAGCTCATGGGGCGGCAACAGGGGCTCCCGGCTCCGGACGAGAGAGATATCCGGATAAAGTTGTTGAGTCGCCGTGATCGAAATCGTGTTCCCAGTCAAAGAGGTTGCATGTGCTTGTACATCATCACTCGGCTGACATAAGGGCGTAACTACATTTCGAGTTGAGCCCGGGAAAGCATCGACGTTTGTGGACGACAAGGTTCAACCCACAGTGTAGATACGTCTTTATGTCAGGGGACGACGACATAACTCCGCGACCATTTATCACATTTATCCGCGCATCCGGGCGAAAGAAGCGACTTTTCGATGTAAATACGCGCTCCATCGTGTGCTCCGCCGTGCTAAGGAAAAACGCCGCATGAGCTTTCAGGCGTTGCCAAATTTCCTTCGATCAATCGCTATTTTGCAGGAACATTCGCGAATGTTTTTCTTCCAATTTTTCAGATAATTTTATCAGTAAGATGTAAAGTGTCTAAAAATTTCAAGTAAAAATATTCATAGGCGTTGCCATACCTCTTGAAATGAAAAAAGAATTTACAATAAGAAAAATTGTGAATAATTTTCTTCAAATTTTGCAGACAATTTTGTTTGACATTTGACCTAACATATCTGAAAATTTCAAGGAGAAATATACAAAATTTCTTCCAAAATACATGTTTTATCCCGTAAAACTCGGCACCTCTTATACGTTCACACGGCGTTCTTCCTTCAATAAAAACCTAATTTACTGGGAAAATTTTGAATGTTTTTCTACAATTTTTCCAGATAATTTTTTTGGCAATTTTGTCTAAAATGCCTGAAAATTTCAAGTAAAAATATTCATAACTTTCCTCAAAAATAAACGTAAAACAAATTCATTATAAAAATATTCAAAAATATTCATAACTTTCCTCCAAAATAAACGTTTCGTCGGAGGGAAATTGGCAACCCTGGAATGTTCATACGGCGTTTTTCCTGCTCCAGGAGGGGGTTCCGACTCACTTCAGTCAACAATGCATCGAGCGCTTTCCCATCTCTTTTTCTTGCAATTAAAATCACCAGCGTGTTTGAACGGAGCTCTCTGAGGCGGAGCTCCGTATTTTTTGCGCCGGATCCTGATTTTATTCCGGAACCGGCCTGCGTTTGGACCGTGTGGTCATCGCTGGAACGCGGAATTCGTTCGGAGCGGGGGCACAAAGGATGTCGGGTGACAGGAGCCGAATGCGATTTTTCGCGCCCTTTGAGATTGACCGTGGTGCCGTGCATTCGAAAAATCGCATTTTCGCGAATGGAAATTGCATGCTCGTATTTTAAAAGCACCGGAGAAAAACACATTGGATCTAGAGTCCAGACTCTTAAAAACATCGAGAATAAAAAATTCTCTTGATTCAATCGGATTTTTGGTTAGATCAAGAACCAAGCCTCTTAATTTGAGCAGGATTCCTTTTGATGTAAGCAAAATCTGATTGAATCAAGAGTATTTTTTCTTGTCAATGTCTTCAAGAGTCTGGACTCTAGATCCAATGTGATTTTTTTTCCAGTGAGGTGCGTAAGTGGGTCCATAAGACATGAATTGAGGTAATTCCTCCAATTTTTTCGAAAACATGCTATTATTTTTTTATTCAACTTAGAGAAAGGGAAGCAACATGTTTGAAAAACCAATGAACACAAATAATCGACCAAAGTTTAGAAACATCCCTATCGAATATTTTGCATTTAAACTTAGTTTATGTTGAAACGTTTTTTCGAGAATCCCTTATGAAAAGACCATATAGTTCAACTCTCTATTGGTAACAATATTCATTTAAGAGTTAACATGTTTTTCGACGTGTATTATATGGTTGTTCTCAATTCGCCTTCAGCTGCGTCCGAATCAATTGTTGTTACGAATATGTTGTGCGTGCTGACTTTAACTCATTACATACTTGACTCTCTGAAGGCGTTTAATGTGCGAAAGCAGAGCATCCTGTTGGAGAACAACAGAAGTGCGATGGAATGAATAGCTCAATCCCTTCTTCGTTTGTTCTCCGACAGATTGCGCTACTTGCGCACGTATAACGCCTTCGGAGAGTCGAGTATGTAATGGGCTGAAATCAGCACGCACAACATATTCAGAACAACAATTGCTGCAGACGCAGCTGAAGGCGAATTGCTTTTGCACACCTCAGAGAATCAAGAATTTATGTAACGAGCTGAAATCAGCACGCACAACATATTCGTAACAACAATTGCTGCAGACGCAGCAGAAAGTGAATCGTTCAGTCCAAAAAAAAAAGAGCCGGGTCGGTAGACTGCGTGTAACGAGAGGGTATGTATTCGATCGCCATGAATCGAACGAAAAATAAAAACGTGAAACGATCAACACCGATTTAATGGCCAAATGAAAAAGTGGATCAAAATCAGTAGAAAACTTGCATTTACTGTGAAAATTTCTAATTGCGATCTCTCGAAATTAGGTAAGATCAGCCAAGATATTGATTTTTCGAGATTTTAAGGTGATTCGATGGACGCCATATGTCGTGTCAGAACGGCATGCGATTTATCGCATCAATTGGTTCCATTTTTCAGCTACTCGTCATTTCTCTCAATTTTGAGATCGCAATTCTGTTGTCAGGAGACTAAAGCACTCACTTACCAATTGTAACAAAGAAATTCAACGTAATAAAGGCGTGATTTTTTCAGAGAGAAAACATCGCATTTGATACTGGTATCGAAACTGCACTCGAACGCGATATTTTCTCTCTGAAAAAACCACGCCTTTATTACGTTGAATTTCTTTGTTAAAATTTGTAAGTGAGTGCTTTAGTCTCCTGACAACAGAATTGCGAGCTCAAAATTGGAGAAAAATGACGAGTAGCTGAAAAACTGGAACCAATTGATGCGATATATCTCATGCCGTTCTGACACAAAATATGGCGTCCATCGAATCACCTTAAGTCCATACGCACCATATACTCACCCCCTGCAAACTGTTTTGAGTGCATTTTTGTCGCATTATTTTTTGCTTCGAGACCACTGTGCCTGTTTATCGATCCTATTCCATAGGTTTAAATGGCTGATCAATCGATGTATCGCAAAGCAGGCCACGCCACTGATGCCTACGAAAGGGTTAAGAGGCGAAAAGAAGGAATCAATTTGCCCCGGCTCCACGGAAGGAGCCCCATCTGCGGCCCCGGCCGTGATAACGTCGCCCCTTTGACGTAAGGGCGTATCTCAATTCCCACATGAGCCCTGCTTTACACATGAGTCCATGCTTTTTAGGGCTCATTCTGAAATCGTAACACGCTCTACGTCACGAGCAACGATAAGGAAGTGCGCGTTCCTCGCGTTGGAGTCGCAGAAAAGTTCCACCTATTTATTCCGCAGTAAACGTCAAGCGAGCGCGCCTAGTGAGTTATTAGGTAGTGTAATTTCGAGTATTTTCGAGGAGCTTTCGCCTTTGCTCTTTTCACGAGCCGGAAACTCCCTCTCGAAACCGTTGGAGACGTCGCGTCGCCCTTTGATCCTACATTACGTGCTTCCGGTTCACGTTCGTCGCTCTCTTATTCTTCCTTGGGAAAAACGCCGTATGTCCCACTAGGCGTTGCCAAATCTCCTTCGACAAATCACTAATTATCAGGAAAATTTGTAAATATTTTACTTCCGATTTTTCAGATAATTTTGTTTGTAATTTGATCCGAAGTGTCTGAAAATTCCAAGGAAAACTGTCCATAACTTTCTTCGAAAAAAAGTGTTTTCTGAGAGGAAATTTGGCAACATTTGAATGTTCTTACGGCGTTTTTACTTAGCACGGCAGTATTCTGCTCCTTGTCCGGCTCCAAGTCCGGATGGCCCTCGGGATCAGGGATCCTCGACTGCTCGAGTCCCGAACCTGTTAGGATTAATCGCTGATGCCAGAGTGGAGATGTTGCATGTGTGAGGGATTTGCGATTTGACTATTGATTCTTATGTAAAAGTTCGCGAGAAACACGAAGGTGCCACTGGTTTTCTCTGAAATCATCTCCCAAGCTCAAAAAAAGCTCTCAAGTTGAGGGCGTAATGGAGGGGATATCCCTTGCTTTCCTGAGAGTTCACCTCCACATCAAGACAAACTCTCCATGCAAAGATAGGGAGCACATACATTGACAGGGCTGCCACTTTAATTACACTCCAAAATTGAAAACACGGCAACCCTGCTAATGTACTTGCTCCCTACCTTTGCATGGAGAGTTCGTTTTGATGTAGAGGTGGACTCTCAGGATAGCGTGGGATATTCCCTCCATTTTGGCCTCAACTTGAGAGCTTTTTTTGAGCTTGGGAGTTGATTTCGGAGAAAACCAGTGGCACCATTGTGTTTCTTGCGAACTTTTACAGAGGAATCAACAGTCAAATCGCAAATTCCTCACACATGCAACATCTCCATTGCAAGGCCGGTTGGACATCCTTGTTTCCGCTCTAAATCCGTTAGTAACGGTTGGGCTCACAAGTAGTTGAAAATTCATATTGATGAGGGCAATGGTGAAATATGAGTGATGCTTTGCGGCCCGTGATAAGATATACGATAGTAAAACAAATTACTTAGCGGGTAATAAGGCTAATTTACCAGTAAATATCACTAAAGCGTCTCGGCTGAAAACTCAGCCTTCCGCAGTTGGATAAAACAGTGTAAAAATTGTAAAACTCTAAAGCGTAGTACTCGGCTGTACCTTTCACAGAGTAATGTTTTCAATGTTGACAACAACGCAAAAAGAGTAGATTACACTCCACATTCATATCACTCGGGGTTTTTGGGCGCTATATAGACAATAGACATGGCAAAGAATTCTACTTACAAATTTTAACGGTGTAGAGTCAAAAAGCTCGCGGCGATGACGAAACAACTCGAGACAAGAATAAATTCTGACAGTGTCATGAACTAATTCAAGGGCTATCCCGCATGTAAATCCTTCGATTTATACAATTTTTAGATATGCCGACGAGGCAACGTTGTGTGCCGAACAAAATTCTCCAACTTTTGCCCCAGTTCACATCACCATGTCTCCATTGTCACGTGAGAGTGAATGGGATCTGATTCCGTTTGGGTGTGGAAGAACCCTCCGAAGTTTAATCTGGTGCACCTGCGGCCACCCGCCCACTGCCATATCCTCCGGAAAAACATTCGCAGATGCAGCAAGTTGGCAACATTGTTTCCTTTCCATTTAAACCTGTGCTGAACAATCGATTCTTCAGGGTGCCTGTCTCTCCGAAAAATCGATTCATTCCGAGAGGTTTGAATGGAGAAAAAACAATGTTCCGTACTCCCCGAATCTGCCAGTGCAGAAATACGACGTTGACACTTAAAAAAGCATAAATCCGGTCAAATGTCGATTTTTTAATCTGATGCTTTCGCTATTGGAATGAATGTAACTAAAGGGTTTGTGTTTTGATCTACGTGAGAAATCTTGTAAAGAAGGCAAATTATTGCGTCAAAAAGTCAGAAGAATTTCAACCGTAGTCTGCTGGCCACACCAAGAATGCGATACTTCGAATCCAAATGTTTCAAATTTTTAATATCCTGTTTGAGAATTGATTTTGGTAATTTTCGTTGAGCAAACAGTTATACAATAAACTCTCTCTCTATAACGAGAGCTCAAGGGATCGGTCAATTTTCTCGCTATAGAAAGGTTCTTGTTTTAATTGATAGTCGATCAGAAAAAGGCGGATGAACTTCGACATCAATGACTCGATAGACTAAAGTGACATTCAGGGGTGGAAAATCTCTACGGTCCTTCGATCGTCGGATTTCTGGTGCGCGGTGAGCACTGGTGAGAGATAGTGTACACCGCGGTGGGTCCGACACCGAGAAATTACTCATTTTCAACGATTGAAGCGCGCACCGTGTTAAACGCGCAATGCGTGAAGTATCCTTGCAGTCTAGTAGGCGCTCTGCGTTTGGCGCAATGCGTGAAGTATTCCCACAGTCTCGTAGGCGCTAATACGCGTTCCGTGCCGGCCGCGCCGACTGCACTGTGTTTAGCGCGATTAGTTAAATTCGCGAAGTCAATGTTTTTCATCTTGTTACTACCATTAGGTGTTTGCACAAGTGTTTCAAAGAGGAACATACCGATCCCTGAGGAACGATACCGCCTAACTGCAAACTAACGATTTTGCAGGACAAAGAAGAAACTTTGCCATTTTTGTAATTTTTTCAGTTAGATTTACAATTTTTTTATACATTACAGTATTTTGTCAACGCTCCGATGCGGAATTGGAAAAACTAAAAATACCAGCTTGAGTATTTAATACTGAAAATTGAGGTAATGTCGTTATTTCATTTTCACCAAAATTGTCAGTTAGGCAGTATTGTTCCATAGCCCTAGATACATCAAAATCCTTGAAATACCTTACCAAGTCTGCCGTGCTGAGTAATAACGCCGTAATAGCATTCGAATGTTGCCAAATTTCCTCTCAGAAAATATTTATTTTTGAATACTTTTCATTTACATTTTAGACTTTTTAGACCAAATCATGAACGAAATCCTCCAAAAAATCGGAAGAGAAAAATTCATTAATTTTCCTGAAAATTTTTGATTCTTCGGAGGAAATTTGCCAACGCTTAATGGCTCACACGGCGTTTTTCCTTAGGGCGGCATGCAGTGGTAGTCCATTAATTAAATGATCAAGCAGCAACACGAAAATACAACCCTCCAATTCTGCCGTGCCACGGAAGAAGGCCGCATGAACATTCAAGAGTTGCCAAATTTCCTCCGATAAAATGTTCATTTTTGAGGAAAATTATGAGTATTTTTCCTTGAAATTTTCAGGAACTCTAGGTGAAATTGCAAACAACATTATCTGAAAAACTGGAAGAAAAATATTCGAAAATTTACTAGGAAATTTTCGTTTTATCAAAGGACATTTGAATCAGTGAGTTTGAAAACACATCAACTCGGGTTTTTTTCGATTTTCACTTTTTTACGGTTTAGTAACACTTATGGATAGAAGCATCTGCACGCGAAAGGAAATTTCGAAATTGCAATCGGAAGTGCTCGAAACAGCGACGGGAAAAGGGAAAAAGTATTTCATTGGACATACCAATTTTTGGCCATTTCAAGGGAAACGGGTGGCCATCCGATTTTGCGGGGTTTTTTTTTCGGTTCAGTATACCTTGTACCAACAAGTTATATAAAATATTCAAGCGTTATTCGGGTCGAAAAATATATATTTTTCTGGGCAGACCATGAAAAATCAGTATCTGAAAGTCTGTGAGAACGAAAACACACCAACTCGGAAATTTTCAAACGCTTAATTCTCTGTCATTAAAAATGATGTATCGATTTCAACTTGGTGCTTTACAAAGTCTCTAAGTACTTGTCTTTTGGCACCAAAAAGGTTTTTCTTAAACTAACTTCTCCGCCCGCTGCGCAGTTTTAGGTGTTTCCTGGACAATTTTTTTTCCGAGTTGGTGCGTTTTCGAACTCACTGATTCATTTGGCAACGCCTGAAGGTTCATACGGCGTTTTTCCTTAGCACGGCAGAATTGCAGTCGTGTCGAAAAGACAACGCTAAGTCGACGTCGTTCTCCTCGGAAACGTCTCGGGGCGAAGTAAGGATCATCGAAAAAGTGCGCCCCCCCCCTCCCCACCCCACGCCGCGGAAATCCAAAAAGTTTTCCCGCCAATCCACTCAGTGTCACCGGTTGCCGGGCGACGGGTGGATCCACAACGGAGG
>NW_017566795.1:0-14345 GCF_001854935.1 Bemisia tabaci
GGCATCGTTTGGGGGCTAAAACTCGGCTCGCCTGTGTCCCTTTTAGCGAAAAAACGGGCTAAGCAATCCCTTCGAGACTGGGTTGCAAGCAAAAACACCTGGAGGCAGACGTCCGTGGATACGAGGCGCCTCACCTTACAACGCTGGTGGAGGCTTCCCCCGCTCGGTCAGAAGGCATTTGTATGGCCTGTTGCAGGCAGAAAAAGTCGCCCTGGCATCCGTTGGGGGCTAAAGCTCGGCTCGCCTGTGTCTCTTTTAGCGAAAAAGCGGGTTAAGCAATCCCTTCGAGGCTGGGTTGCAAGCGAAAACACGGGGAAACACATGTCTGTGGATATGAGGCCCGCTGGTGGAAGCTGTTTCCGCTCGGTCGGAAGGTATTTGTACGGCCTGTTGCAGGCGGAAAAGGTCGCCCTGGCATCGGTTTGGGGCTAAAGCTCAAATCAGCTGTGTCCTTTTTAACGAAAAAGCGGGTTAAGCAATCTCTTGGAGAGTGGGTTGCAAGCTAAAACACGGGGAAGCAGACGTCTTTGGAAACGATGCCCGCTGGTGGAAGCTTTTTCCGCTCGGTCGGAAGGTATTTGTACGGCCTGTTGCAGGCGGAAAAAGTCGCCCTGCCATCCGTTGGGGGCTAAAGTTAAGCTCGCCTGTGTCCCTTTTAGCGAAAAAGCGGGTTAAGTAATCCCTTCGAGACTGGGTTGCAAGCGAAAACACGGGGAAACACATGTCTGTGGATATGAGGCCCGCCGGTGGAAGCTGTTTCCGCTCGGTCGGAAGGTATTTGTACGGCCTGCTGCAGGCGGAAAAAGTCGCCCTGGCATCGTTTGGGGGCTAAAGCTCAGCTCAATTGTGTCCCTCTTAGCGAAAAAGCGGGTTAAGCAATCCCTTCGAGACTGGGTTGCAAGCAAAAACATAGGGTAGCAGACGTCTATGGAAACGAGGCCTGATGGTGGAAGCTTTTTCCACTCGGTCGGAAGGTATTTGTACGGCATGTTGCAGGCGGAAAAAGTTGCCCTGGCATCCGTTGGGGGCTGAAGTTCGGCTCAACAGTGTCCCTTTTAGCGAAAAAGCGGGTTAAGCAATCCCTTCGAGACTGGGTTGCAAGCAAAAACAGGGGGAAGCAGACGTCTGTGGATACGAGGCGCCACACCTTACAACGCTGGTTGAGGCTTCCCCCGCTCGGTCAGAAGGCATTTGTCTGGCCTGTTGCAGGCGGGAAAAGTCGCCCTGGCATCGTTATGGGGCTGAAGTTCGGTTCAACTGTGTCCCTTTTAGCGAGAAAGTGGGTTAAGCAGTCTCTTGGAGACTGGGTTGCAAGCAAAAACACGGGGAAGCAGACGTCTATGGAAACGAGGCCCGCTGGTGGAAGCTTTTTCCACTCGGTCGGAAGGTATTTGTACGGCATGTTGCAGGCGGAAAAAGTCGCCCTGGCATCCGTTGGGGGCTAAAGCTCGGCTCGCCTGTGTCCGTTTTAGCGAAAAAGCGGGTTAAGCAATCCCTTCGAGACTTGGTTGCAAGCGAAAACACGGGGAAACACATGTCTGTGGATATGAGGCCCGCCGGTGGAAGCTGTTTCCGCTCGGTCGGAAGGTATTTTTACGGAATGTTGCAGGCGGATAAAGTCGCCCTGGCATCGTTTGGGGGCTAAAACTCGGCTCAACTGTGTCTCTTTTACCGTAAAAACGGGTCAAGCAATCCCTTCGAGACTGGGTTGCAAGCAAAAACACGGGTAAGCAGACGTCTGTGGAAACAAGGCCCGATGGTGGAAGCTTTTTCCGCTCGGTCGGAAGGTATTAGTACGGCCTGTTGCAGGCGGATAAAGTCGCCCTTGCATCGTTTGGGGGCTGAAGTTCGGCTCAACAGTGTCCCTTTTAGCGAAAAAGCGGGTTAAGCAATCCCTTCGAGACTGGGTAGCAAGCAAAAGCACGGGGAAGCAGACGTCTGTGGATACGAGGCGCCACACCTTACAACGCTGGTGGATGCTTCCCCCGCTCGGTCAGAAGGCATTTGTATGGCCTGTTGCAGGCGGAAAAAGTCGCCCTGGCATCCGTTGGGGGCTAAAGCTCGGCTCGCCTGTGTCTCTTTTAGCGAAAAAGCGGGTTAAGCAATCCCTTCGAGGCTGGGTTGCAAGCGAAAACACGGGGAAACACATATCTGTGGATACGAGGCCCGCTGGTGGAAGGTGTTTCCGCTCGGTCGGAAGGTATTTGTACGGCCTGTTGCAGGCGGAAAAAGTCGCCCTGGCATCGGTTTGGGGCTTAAGCTCGAATCAGCTGTGTCCCTTTTAACGAAAAAGCGGGTTAAGCAATATCTTGGAGACTGGGTTGCAAGCAAAAACACGGGGAAGCAGACGTCTATGGAAACGAGGCCCGCTGGTGGAAGCTTTTTCCGCTCGGTTGGAAGGTATTTGTACGGCCTGTTGCAGGCGGAAAAAGTCGCCCTGGCATCGGTTGGGGGCTAAAGCTCGAATCAGCTGTGTCCCTTTTAACGAATAAGTGGGTTAAGCAATCCCTTCGAGACTGGGTTGCAAGCGAAAACACGGGGAAGCAGACGTCTATGGAAACGAGGCCCGCTGGTGGAAGCTTTTTCCGCTCGGTCGGAAGGTAAGTATTTGTACGGCCTGTTGCAGGCGGAAAAAGTCGCCTTGGCATCGTTTGGGGGCTAAAGCTCAGCTCAATTGTGTCCCTTTTAGCGAAAAAACGGGTTAAGCAATCCTTTCGAGACTGGGTTGCAAGCAAAAACACGGGGAAACACATGTCTGTGGATATGAGGCCCGCCGGTGGAAGCTGTTTCCGCTCGGTCGAAAGGTATTTTTACGGCCTGTTAGAGGCGGATAAAGTCGCCCTGGCATCGTTTGGGGGCTAAAACTCGGCTCAACTGTGTCTCTTTTACCGTAAAAACGGCTTAAGCAATCCCTTCGAGACTGGGTTGCAAGCAAAAACACCTGGAAGCAGACGTCTGTGGATACGAGGCGCCTCACCTTACAACGCTGGTGGAGACTTCCCCCGCTCGGTCAGAAGGCATTTGTATGGCCTGTTGCAGGCGGAAAAAGTCGCCCTGGCATCCGTTGGGGGCTAAAGCTCGCCTCGCCTGTCTCCCTTTTAGCGAAAATGTGGGTTACGCAATCCCTTCGAGGCTGGGTTGCAAGCGAAAACACGGGGAAACACATGTCTGTGGATATGAGGCCCGCTGGTGGAAGCTGTTTCCGCTCGGTCGGAAGGTATTAGTACGGCCTGTTGCAGGCGGATAAAGTCGCCCTGGCATCGTTTGGGGGCTAAAGATCAGCTCAACTGTGTCCCTTTTAGGGAAAAAGCGGGTTAAGTAATCCCTTCGAGACTGGGTTGCAAGCGAAAACACGGGAAAGCAGACGTCTTTGGATACGAGGCCCGCTGGTGGAAAATTCCCCCGCACGGTCGGATGGTATTTGTACGGCCTGTTGCAGGCGGAAAAAGTCGCCCTGGCATCCGTTGGGCGCTAAAGCTCGGCTCGCCTGTGTCCCTTTTAGCGAAAAAGCGGGTTAAGCAATCCCTACGAGACTGGGTTGCAAGCAAAAACACCTGGAAGCAGACGTCTGTGGATACGAGGCGCCTCACCTTACAACGCTGGTGGAGGCTTCCCCCGCTCGGTCAGTAGGAATTTGTACGGCCTGTTGCAGGCGGAAAAAGTCGCCCTGGCATCGTTTGGGGGCTAAAGCTCAGCTCAACTGTGTCCCTTTTAGCGAAAAAGCGGGTTAAGCAATCCCATTTGAGGCTGGGTTGCAAGCGAAAACACGGGGAAACACATGTCTGTGGATATGAGGCCCGCCGGTGAAAGCTGTTTCCGCTCGGTCGGAAGGTATTTTTACGGCCTGTTGCAGGCGGATAAAGTCGCCCTTGCATCGTTTGGGGGCTGAAGTTCGGCTCAACAGTGTCCCTTTTAGCGAAAAAGCGGGTTAAGCAATCCCTTCGAGACTGGGTTGCAAGCAAAAACACGGGGAAGCAGCCGTCTGTGGATACGAGGCGCCAAACCTTACAACGCTGGTGGAGGCTTCCCCCGCTCGGTCAGGAGGCATTTGTCTGGCCTGTTGCAGGCGGGAAAAGTCGCCCTGGCATCGTTATGGGGCTGAAGTTCGGCTCAACTGTGTCCCTTTTAGCGAAAAAGTGGGTTAAGCAGTCTCTTGGAGACTGGGTTGCAAGCAAAAACACGGGGAAGCAGACGTTAATGGAAACGAGGCCCGCTGGTGGAAGCTTTTTCCGCTCGGTCGGAAGGTATTTGTACGGCCTGTTACAGGCGGAAAAAGTCGCCCTGGCATCGTTTGGGGGCTAAAGCTCAGCTCAACTGTGTCCCTTTTAGCGAAAAAGTGGGTTAAGCAATCCCTTCGAGACTGGGTTGCAAGCGAAAACACGGGGAAGCAGACGTCTATGGAAACAAGGCCCGATGGTGGAAGCTTTTTCCGCTCGGTCGGAAGGTATTAGTACGGCCTGTTGCAGGCGGAAAAAGTCGCCCTGGCATCCGTTGGGGGCTAACGCTCGGCTCGCCTGTGTCTCTTTTAGCGAAAAAGCGGGTTAAGCAATCCCTTCGAGGCTGGGTTGCAAGCGAAAACACGGGGAAACACTTGTCTGTGGATATGAGGCCCGCTGGTGGAAGGTGTTTCCGCTCGGTCGGAAGGTATTTGTACGGCCTGTTGCAGGCGGTAAAAGTCGCCCTGGCATCGGTTTGGGGCTTAAGCTCGAATCAGCTGTGTCCCTTTTAACGAAATAGCGGGTTAAGCAATCTCTTGGAGACTGGGTTGCAAGCAAAAAGACGGGGAAGCAGACGTCTATGGAAACGAAGCCCGCTGATGGAAGCTTTTTCCGCTCGGTCGGAACGTATTTGTACGGCCTGTTGCAGGCGGAAAAAGTCGCCCTGGCATCCGTTGGGGGCTAAAGCTTTGCTCGCCTGTGTCCCTTTAAGCGAAAAAGCGGGTTAAGCAATCCCTTCGAGGCTGGGTTGCAAGCGAAAACACGAGGAAACACATGTCTGTGGATACGAGGCCCGCCGGTGGAAGCTGTTTCCGCACGGTCGGACGGTATTTTTACGGACTTTTGCAGGCGGATAAAGTTGCCCTGGCATCGTTTGGGGGCTAAAACTTGGCTCAACTGTGTCTCTTTTACCGTAAAAACGGGTTAAGCAATCCCTTCGAGACTTGGTTGCAAGCGAAAACACGGGGAAGCAGACGTCTATGGATACGAGGCCCGCTTGTGGAAATTCCCCCGTTCGGTCGGGAGGTATTTGTACGGCCTGTTGCAGGCGGATAAAGACGCCCTGGCATCGTTTGGGGGCTAAAGCTCGGCTCAACTGTGTCTCTTTTAGTGTAAAAACGGGTTAAGCAATCCCTTCGAGACTGGGTTGCAAGCAAAAACACCTGGAAGCAGACGTCTGTGGATACGAGGCGCCTCACCTTACAACGCTGGTGGAGGCTTCCCCCGCTCGGTCAGAAAGCATTTGTATGGCCTGTTGCAGGCGGAAAAAGTCGCCCTGGCATCGTTTGGGGGATAAAGCTCGGCTCGCCTGTGTCCCTTTTAGCGATAAAGCGGGTTAAGCAATCCCTTCGAGGCTGGGTTGCAAGCGAAAACACGGGGAAACACATGTTTGTGGATATGAGGCCCGCTGGTGGAAGCTGTTTTCGATCGGTCGGAAGGTATTTGTACGGCCTGTTGCAGGCGGAAAAAGTCGCCCTGGCATCGGTTTGGGGCTTAAGCTCGAATCAGCTGTGTCCCTTTTAACGAAAAAGCGGGTTAAGCAATCTCTTGGAGACTGGGTTGCAAGCAAAAACACGGGGAAGCAGACGTCTACGGAAACCAGGCCCGCTGGTGGAAGCTTTTTCCGCTCGGTCGGAAGGTATTTGTACGGCCTGTTGCAGGCGGAAAAAGTCGCCCTGGCATCGTTTGGGGGCTAAAGCTCAGCTCAATTGTGTCCCTTTTAGCGAAAAAGCGGGTCAAGCAATCCCTTCGAGACTGGGTTGCAAGCAATAACACGGGGAAGCAGACGTCTATGGATACGAGGCCCGCTGGTGGAAAATTCCCCCGCTCGGTCGGAATGTATTTGTACGGCCTGTTGCAGGCGGAACTAGGCGCCCTGGCATCCGTTCGGGGATAAAGCTCGGCTCGCCTGTGTCCCTTTTAGCGAAAAAGCGGGTTAAGCAATCCCTTCGAGGCTGGGTTGCAAGCGAAAACACGGGGAAACACATGTCTGTGGATATGAGGCCCGCCGGTGGAAGCTGTTTCCGCTCGGTCGGAAGGTATTTTTACGGCCTGTTGCAGGCGGATAAAGTCACCCTGGCATCGTTTGGGGGCTAAAACTCGGCTCAACTGTGTCTCTTTTACCGTAAAAACGGGTTAAGCAATCCCTTCGTGACTGGGTTGCAAGCAAAAACACCTGGAAGCAGACGTCTATGGATACGAGGCCCGCTGGTGGAAAATTCCCCCGCTCGGTCGGAATGTATTTGTATGGCCTGTTGCAGGCGGAAAAAGTCGCCCTGGCATCGTTTGGGGGCTAAAGCTCAGCTCAACTTTGTCCCTTTTAGCGAATAAGCGGGTTAAGCAATCCCTTCGAGACTGGGTTGCAAGCGAAAACACGGGGAAGCAGACGTCTATGGAAACGAGGCCCGCTGGTGGAAGCTTATTCCGCTCGGTCGGAAGGTATTTTTACGGCCTGCTGCAGGCGGATAAAGTCGCCCTGGCATCGTTTGGGGGCTATAACTCGGCTCAACTGTGTCTCTTTTACCGTAAAAACTGGTTGAGCAATCCCTTCGAGACTGGGTTGCAAGCAAAAACACGGGGAAGCAGACGTCTATGGATACGAGGCCCGCTGGTGGAAAATTCCCCCGCACAGTCGGATGGTATTTGTACGGCCTGTTGCAGGCGGAAAAAGTCCCCCTGGCATCGTTTGGGGGCTAAAGCTCGGCTCGCCTCTGTCTCTTTTAGCGAAAAAGCGGGTTAAGCAATCCCTTCGAGGCTGGGTTGCAAGCGAAAACACGGGGAAACACATGTCTGTGGATATGAGGCCCGCCGGTGGAAGCTGTTTCCGCTCGGTTGGAAGGTATTTTTACGGCCTGTTGCAGGCGGATAAAGTCGCCCTGGCATCGGTTTGGGGCTTAAGCTCGAATCAGCTGTGTCCCTTTTAACGAAATAGCGGGTTAAGCAATCTCTTAGAGACTGGGTTGCAAGCAAAAACACGGGGAAGCAGACGTCTATGGAAACGAGGCCCGCTGGTGGAAGCTTTTTCCGCTCGGTCGGAAGGGAAGTATTCGCACGGCCTGTTGCAGGCGGAAAAAGTCGCCTTAGCATCGTTTGGGGGCTAAAGCTCAGCTCAATTGTGTCCCTTTTAGCGAAAAAGCGGGTTAAGGAATCCGTTCGAGACTGGGTTGCAAGCGAAAACACGGGGAAGCAGACGTCTATGGATACGAGGCCCGCTGGTGGAAAATTCCCCCGCTCGGTCGGATGGTATTTGTACGGCCTGTTGCAGGCTGGCATCCGTTGGGGGATAAAGCTCGGCTCGCCTGTGTCCCTTTTAGCGAAAAAGCGGGTTAAGCAATCCCTTCGAGGCTGGGTTGCTAGCGAAAACACGGGGAAACACATGTCTATGGAAACGAGGCCCGCTGGTGGAAGGTTTTTCCGCTCGGTCGGATGGGATTTTTACGGCCTGTTGCAGGCGGAAAAGGTCACCCTGGCATCGTTTGCGGGCTGAAGTTCGGCTCAACTGTGTCCCTTTTAGCGAAAAAGCGGGTTAAGCAATCTTTTGGAGACTGGGTTGCAAGCAAAAACACCTGGAAGCAGACGTCTGTGGATACGAGGCGCCTCACCTTACAACGCTGGTGGAGGCTTCCCCCGCTCGGTCAGAAGGCATTTGTATGGCCTGTTGCAGGCGGAAAAAGTCGCCCTGGCATCCGTTGGGGGCTAAAGCTCGGCTCGCCTTTCTCCCTTTTAGCGAAAAAGCGGGTTAAGCAATCCCTTCGAGGCTGGGTTGCAAGCGAAAACACGGGGAAACACATGTCTGTGGATATGAGGCCCGCTGGTGGAAGCTGTGTCCGCTCGGTCGGAAGGTATTTGTACGCCCTGTTGCAGGCGGAAAAAGTCACCCTGGCATCGGTTTGGGGCTAAAGCTCAAATCAGCTGTGTCCCTTTTAACGAAAAAGCGGGTTAAGCAATCTCTTGGAGACTGGGTTGCAAGCAAAAACACGGGGAAGCAGACGTCTTTGGATACGAGGCCCGCTGGTGGAAAATTCCCCCGCACGGTCGGATGGTATTTGTACGGCCTGTTGCAGGCGGAAAAAGTCGCCCTGGCATCCGTTGGGGGCTAAAGCTCGGCTCGCCTGTGTCCCTTTTAGCGAAAAGGCGGGTTAAGCAATCCCTTCGAGGCTGGGATGCAAGCGAAAACACGGGGAAACACATGTCTGTAAACACAGGGAAGCAGACGTCTATGGAAACGAGGCCCGATGGTGGAAGCTTTTTCCGCTCGGTCGGAAGGTATTTGTACGGCCTGTTGCAGGCGGAAAAAGTCGCCCTGGCATCGGTTTGGGGCTAAAGCTCGAATCAGCTGTGTCCCTTTTAACGAAAAAACGGGTTAAGCAATCTCTTGGAGACTGGGTTGCAAGCAAAAACACGGGGTAGCAGACGTCTGTGGAAACATGGCCCGATGGTGGAAGCTTTTTCCACTCGGTCGGAAGGTATTTGTACGGCCTGCTGCAGGCGGAAAAAGTCGCCGTGGCATCGTTTGGGGGCTAAAGCTCAGCTCAACTTTGTCCCTTTTAGCGAAAAAGCGGGTTAAGCAATCCCTTCGAGACTGGGATGCAAGCAAAAACACGGGGAAGCAGACGTCTATGGAAACGAGGCCCGATGGTGGAAGCTTTTTCCGCTTGGTCGGAAGGTATTAGTACGGCCTGTTGCAGGATGATAAAGTCGCCCTGGCATCGTTTGGGGGCTGAAGTTCGGCTCAATAGTGTCCCTTTTAGCGAAAAAGCGGGTTAAGCAATCCCTTCGAGACTGGGTTGCAAGCAAAAACACGGGGAAGCAGACGTCTGTGGATACGAGGCGCCACACCTTACAACGCTGGTGGAGGCTTCCCCCGCTCGGTCAGAAGGCATTTGTCGGGCCTGTTGCAGGCGGGAATAGTCGCCCTGGCATCGTTTTGGGGCTGAAGTTCGGCTCAACTGTGTCCCTTTTAGCGAAAAAGTGGGTTAAGCAGTCTCTTTGAGACTGGGTTGCAAGCAAAAACACGGGGAAGGAGACGTCTATGGAAACGAGGCACGCTGGTGGAAGCTTTTTCCGCTCGGTCGGAAGGTATTTGTACGGCCTGTTGCAGGCGGAAAAAGTCGCCCTGGCATCCGTTGGGGGCTAAAGCTCGGCTCGCCTGTGTCCCTTTAAGCGAAAAAGCGGGTTAAGCAATTCCTTCGAGGCTGGGTTGCAAGCGAAAACACGGGGAAACACATGTCTGTGGATATGAGCCCCGCCGGTGGAAGCTGTTTCCGCTCGGTCGGACGGTATTTTTACGGACTTTTGCAGGCGGATAAAGTTGCCCTGGCATCGTTTGGGGGCTAAAACTTGGTTCAACTGTGTCTCTTTTACCGTAAAAACGGGTTAAGCAATCCCTTCGAGACTTGGTTGCAAGCGAAAACACGGGGAAGCAGACGTCTATGGATACGAGGCCCGCTGGTGGAAAATTCCCCCGCTCGGTCGGATGGTATTTGTACGGCCTGTTGCAGGCGGAAAAAGGCGCCCTGGCATCCGTTCGGGGATAAAGCTCGGCTCGCCTGTGTCCCTTTTAGCGAAAAAGCGGGTTAAGCAATCCCTTCGAGGCTGGGTTGCAAGCGAAAACACGGGGAAACACATGTCTGTGGATTTGAGGCCCGCCGGTGGAAGCTGTTTCCGCTCGGTCGGATGGTATTTTTACGGCCTGTTGCAGGCGAAAAAGGTTGCCCTGGCATCGTTTGGGGGCTGAAACTCAGCTCAACTGTGTCCCTTTTAGCGAAAAAGCGGGTTAAGCAATCCCTTCGAGACTGGGTTGCAAGCAAAAACACGGGGAAGCAGACGTCTGTGGATACGAGGCCCGCTGGTTGAGGCTTGCCCAGCTTGGCCGGAAGGTATTTGTACGGCCTGTTGCAGGCGGATAAAGTCGCCCTGCCATCGTTTGGCGGCTGAAGTTTGGCTCAACTGTGTCCCTTTAAGCGAAAAAGCGGGTTAAGCAATCCCTTCGAGACTGCGTTGCAAGCAAAAAGACGGGGAAGCGGACGTCTGTGGATACGAGGCCCGCTGGTTGAGGCTTGCCCTGCTCGGTCGGAAGGTATTTGTCCGGCCTGTTGCAGGCGGAAAAAGCCGCCTTGGCATCAGTTGGGGGCTAAAGCTCGGCTCAACTGTGTCCGTTTTAACGGAAAAGCGGGTTAAGCAATCTCTTGGAGACTGGTTTGCAAGCAAAAACAAGGGGAAGCAGACGTCTATGGAAACGAAGACCGCTGGTGGAAGCTTTTTCCGCTCGGTCGGAAGATATTTGTACGGGCTGTTATAGGCGGAAAAAGTCGCCCTGGCATCGGTTGGGGGCTAAAGCTCGGCTCAACCGTGTCCCTTTTAGCAAAAAAACGGGTTAAGCAATCCCTTCGAGGCTGGTTTGCAAGCGAAAACACGGGGAAACACATGTCTGTGGATTTGAGGCCCGCCGGTGGAAGCCGATTCCGCTCGGTCGGATGGTATTTTTACGGCCTGTTGCAGGCGAAAAAGGTTGCCCTGGCATCGTTTGGGGGCTAAAGCTCGGCTCAACTGTGTCCCTTTTAGCGAAAAAGCGGGTTAAGCCATCCCTTCGAGACTGGGTTGCAAGCAAAAACACGGGGAAGCAGACGTCTGTGGATACGAGGCCCGCTGGTTGAGGCTTGCCCTGCTCGGTCGGAAGGTATTTGTACGGCCTGTTGCAGGCGGATAAAGTCGCCCTGGCATCGTTTGGCGGCTGAAGTTTGGCTCAACTGTGTCCCTTTTAGCGAAAAAAGGGGTTAAGCAATCCCTTCGAGACTGCGTTGCAAGCAAAAACACGGGGAAGCAGACGTCTGTGGATACGAGGCCCGCTGGTTGAGGCTTGCCCTGCTCGGTCGGAAGGTATTTGTACGGCCTGTTGCAGGCGGAAAAAGCCGCCTTGGCATCGGTTGGGGGCTAAAGCTCGGCTCAACTGTGTCCGTTTTAACGGAAAAGCGGGTTAAGCAATCTCTTGGAGACTGGTTTGCAAGCAAAAACAAGGGGAAGCAGACGTCTATGGAAACGAAGCCCGCTGCTGGAAGCTTTTTCCGCTCGGTCGGAAGATATTTGTACGGGCTGTAGTAGGCGGAAAAAGTCGCCCTGGCATCGGTTGGGGGCTAAAGCTCGGCTCAACCGTGTCCCTTTTAGCAAAAAAACAGGTTAAGAAATCCCTTCGAGGCTGGTTTGCAAGCGAAAACACGGGAAAGCAGACGTCTGTGGATACGAGGCCCGCTGGTGGAGGCTTGCCCTGCTCGGTCGGAAGGTATTTTTACGGCCTGTTGTAAGCGGAAAAAGTCGCCCTGGCATCCGTTGGGGGCTAAAGCTCGGCTCGCCTGTGTCCCTTTTAACGAAAAAGCGGGTTAAGCAATCTCTTGGAGACTGGGTTGCAAGCAAAAACATGGGGAAGCAGACGTCTGTGGATACGAGGCCCGCTGGTGGAGGCTTGCCCTGCTCGGTCGGAAGGTATTTGTACGACCTGTTGCAGGCGGAAAAAGTCGCTCTGGCATCGTTTGGGGGCTAAAGCTCGGCTCAACTGTGTCTCTTTTAGTGTAAAAACGGGTTAAGCAATCCCTTCGAGACTGGGTTGCAAGCAAAAACACCTGGAAGCAGACGTCTGTGGATACGAGGCGCCTCACCTTACAACGCTGGTGGAGGCTTCCCCCGCTCGGTCAGAAGGCATTTGTATGGCCTGTTGCAGGCGGAAAAAGTCGCCCTGGCATCGTTTGGGGGATAAAGCTCGGCTCGCCTGTGTCCCTTTAAGCGATAAAGCGGGTTAAGCAATCCCTTCGAGGCTGGGTTGCAAGCGAAAACACGGGGAAGCAGACGTCTATGGAAACGAGGCCCGCTGGTGGAAGCTTATTCCGCTCGGTCGGAAGGTATTTTTACGGCCTGCTGCAGGCGGATAATGTCGCCCTGGCATCGTTTGGGGGCTATAACTCGGCTCAACTGTGTCTCTTTTACCGTAAAAACGGGTTAAGCAATCCCTTCGAGACTGGGTTGCAAGCAAAAACACGGGGAAGCAGACGTCTATGGAAACGAGGCCCGCTGGTGGAAGCTTTTTCCGCTCGGTCGGAAGGTATTTGTACGGCCTGTTGCAGGCGGAAAAAGTCACCCTGGCATCGGTTTGGGGCTAAAGCTCGAATCAGCTGTGTCCCTTTTAACGAAAAAGCGGGTTAAGCAATCTCTTGGAGACTGGGTTGCAAGCAAAGACACAGGGAAGCAGACGTCTATGGAAACGAGGCCCGATGGTGGAAGCTTTTTCCGCTCGGTCGGAAGGTATTTGTACGGCCTGTTGCAGGCTGAAAAAGTCGCCCTGGCATCGGTTGGGGCTAAAGCTCGGCTCGCCTGTGTACCTCGCCCTTTTACCGAAACAGCGGGTTAACCAATCCCTTCAAGGCTGGGTTACAAGCGAAAACACCTGGAAGCACACGTCTGTGTATACGAGGCCCGCTGGTGGAAGCTTTTTCCGGATTTGTAGGACCTGTTGCAGGCGGAAACAGTCGCCCTGGCATCGTTTGGGGGCTAAAGCTCGGCTCAACTGTGTCCCTTTTAACGAAAAAGCGGGTTAAGCAATCTCTTGGAGACTGGGTTGCAAGCAAAAACACGGGGAAGCAGACGTCTGTGGATACGAGGCCCGCTGGTGGAGGCTTGCCCTGCGCGGTCGGAAGGTATTTGTACGACCTGTTGCAGGCGGAAAAAGTCGCTCTGGCATCGGTCGGGGGCTAAACCTCGGCTCGCCTGTCTCCCTTCTAACGAAAAAGCGGGTTAAGCAATCCCTTCAAGGCTGGGTTGCAAGCGAAAACACGGGGAAGCAGACGTCTGTGGATACGAGGCCCGCTGGTGGAAATTCCCCCGTTCGGTCGGGAGGTATTTGTACGGCCTGTTGCAGGCGGAAAAAGTTGCCCTGGCATCGTTTGGGGGCTAAAGCTCGGCTCAACTGTGTCTCTACTAGCGTAAAAACGGGTTAAGCAATCCCTTCGAGACTGGGTTGCAAGCAAAAAAACCTGGAAGCAGACGTCTGTGGATACGAGGCGCCTCACCTTACATCGCTGGTGGAGGCTTCCCCCGCTCGGTCAGAAGGCATTTTACGGTCTGTTGCAGGCGGAAAAGGTCGCCCTGGCATCGTTTGGGGGCTGAAGTTCGGCTCAACTGTGTCCCTTTTTACGAAAAAGTGGGTTAAGCAATCTCTTGGAGACTGGGTTGCAAGCAAAAACACGGGGAAGCAGACGTCTATGGATACGAGGCCCGCTGGTGGAAAATTCCCCCGCTCGGTCGAAGGGTATTTGTACGGCCTGTTGCAGGCGGAAAAAGGCGCCCTGGCATCCGTTCGGGGATAAAGGTCGGCTCGCCTGTGTCCCTTTTAGCGAAAAAGCGGGTTAAGCAATCCCTTCGAGGCTGGGTTGCAAGCGAAAACACGGGGAAGTAAACGTCTGTGGATGGGAGGCCTGCCGGTGGAAGCTTCCCCCGCTCGATCGAAGGGTATTTGTACGGCCTGTTGCAGGCGGAAAAAGTCGCCCTGCCATCGGTTGGTGGCTAAAGCTCGGCTCAACTCTGTCCCTTTCACCGAAAAAACGGGTTAAGCAATCCCTTCGAGGCTGGGTTGCAAGCGAAAACACGGGGAAGTAAACGTCTGTGGATGGGAGGCCTGCCGGTGGAAGCTTCCCCCGCTCGGACGAAGGGTATTTGTACGGCCTGTTGCAGGCGGAAAAAGTCGCCCTGCCATCGGTTGGTGGCTAAAGCTGGTGGGAGCTTTTTCCGCTTGTTCGGAAGGTATTTGTACGGTCTGTTGCAGGCGGAAAAAGTCGCCCTGGCATCGTTTGGGGGCTAAAGCTCGGCTCAACTGTGTCCCTTTCACCGAAAAAACGGGTTAAGCAATCCCTTTGAGGCTGGGTTGCAAGCGAAAACACGGGGAAGTAAACGTCAGTGGATGGGAGGCCTGCCGGTGGAAGCTTCCCCCGCTCGGTCGAAGGGTATTTGTACGGCCTGTTGCAGGCGGAAAAAGTCGCCCTGCCATCGGTTGGTGGCTAAAGCTCGGCTCAACTGTGTCCCTTTTAGCGAAAAAATGGGTTAAGCAATCCCTTCGAGGCTGGGTTGCAAGCGAAAACACGGGGA
>NW_017566795.1:15341-44397 GCF_001854935.1 Bemisia tabaci
TAAAGCTCGGCTCGCCTGTGTCCCTTTTAGCGAAAAAGCGGGTTAAGCAATCCCTTCGAGACTGGGTTGCAAGCAAAAACACGGGGAAGCAGACGTCTTTGGAATCGAGGCCCGCTGGTGGGAGCTTTTTCCGCTTGTTCGGAAGGTATTTGTACGGTCTGTTGCAGGCGGAAAAAGTCGCCCTGGCATCGTTTGGGGGCTAAAGCTCGGCTCAACTGTGTCCCTTTTAGCGAAAAAGTGGGTTAAGCAATCCCTTCGAGGCTGGGTTGCAAGCGAAAACACGGGGAAGTAAACGTCTGTGGATGGGAGGCCTGCCAGTGGAAGCTTCCCCCGCTCGGTCGAAGGGTATTTGTACGGCCTGTTGCAGGCGGAAAAAGTCGCCCTGCCATCGGTTGGTGGCTAAAGCTCGGCTCAACTGTGTCCCTTTTAGCGAAAAAATGGGTTAAGCAATCCCTTCGAGGCTGGGTTGCAAGCGAAAACACGGGGATGTAAACGTCTGTGGATGGGAGGCCCGCTGGTGGAAGCTTCCCCCGCTCGGTCGAAGGGTATTTGTACGGCCTGTTGCAGGCGGAAAAAGTCGCTTTGGCATCGGTTGGGGGCTAAAGCTCGGCTCAACTGTGTACCTTCTAGCGAAAAAGCGGGTTAAGCAATCCCTTCGAGACTGGGTTGCAAGCGAAAACACGGGGAAGCAGACGTCTGTGGATACGAGGCCCCTACCTTACAACGCTGGTGAAAGCTTCCCCCGCTCGGTCGGAAGGTATTTGTTTGGCTTGTTGCAGGCGCCCTAATAGCAAAAAATTAAGCTTCTCTTCAAGCACCTGTACTATTGGTTAGAGGATTGGCGGGGAAAGTGGTTCAAATTTGAAATTCAAATATAAGGCAGGAACTAAGTAAAATTGCGAAATCGAAGAACCTTCATGCTCATTGATAAAGCGTAAAATTTACTTGTAGAAAACGTATCTTAATAGTTTATAAACTTGGTTTCATCCTGCGAAACAGCAGTTTATTAGCTCTACCCTTAAAATGTAATTTCTTCTACCATTTTTCTTAGAATCACGAATAAACCTTAAAAACGTGATTTGAATTGTGTATAAAGGTGGCAATGTAGTAGTGGACCCACACTATTCGTGTGTGGGGGGGGGAGGATGGAACAAAACCAAAAGCTTCCGAATTTTTCAATCAGAGTCAACAGAGATAACCATCATCTCTTGTCCCTGGTTCCCTGGAAAGCCTGCTTACCTCAAATATCTGGCCCGATCTCAATTAGGAAAATAAAAAAAAATTAGGGGCGTCATGGGACTACAATAGCGTCAGGGGTCGGGGCGGCTGGCTCCATCCGGCCCTGCAAGGTAAATCCTGAGCCTGAGCTGGCACCTTTTCGTCATTAGTTCATCTAGTTGACAGTTTATGAATTCGGTCAAGGGTTGGTCTCAGGGACAAGGGTTCGAACTAACAACTAGGATCGTTAAAACAAAAAAATCCTGCTTTTACTCACTTCATTGAATGTGCTGTTTGACATATTTATGATATGCCGCATGTTCACGATATATGGTAATGATTTCAGTTGATTTTTTTTTCTTGCCCCCTGGCCGCTCCGCGTCACAACCCCAAGGTCGTAAATTTGTTTCAATAACTGAGAGGGTAGGACCGAAGTCATGAACCATTTGGGCCCCCTAGTGTTTTTAAATTTTGGTGAAATGAGTTCCCGGCTGACTCTGGATGGTTGACTTTTGATCAGTCATGATCGACGTAGATAAAATTGACTACCTAGACTTGGACGTATTTCTGCCAAACGGAACTATGTCCATTAAGATATGAGCCCCGAGACGCATAAGAATATAGCATAGCAGGGCTCACGTCCGGGCGAGGGCGAGCGCCACCCTCTCGGCTTGTAAACTGGCTCGGGAGAATTTTATGGGTTTTTTAGGACACTGCCGTCTGTCCCAAATACATCGGAAACGGTCATTTGTCTTTAAAGGGAATCCGTGTTATTTCTGCGCAATCCGACAACAAAATTTCAAAAATCGGGCTTCGAGGTGCACGTGTGCGTATAAAGCTGCATCAGTGGGTAGAAAGATCTATCAAGTTAGATTTAAAATATCAGTAAAAATATAATTATTTCTAATTCCAAGATTAGTATTTTACTTTAAATTATTTACTGATTGAAGTTGTTAATTTTTTTAATTATTTTTATAATGTTTTATCCTTCATTGGTCTTAATTTTGCTTTTCAGATACTAGAGGAGGATTTCACGAGAAAACAAGCAAAACCATTTCAACTTAATATTAAAAGGCAAATTGCATGAGTCGAACGATCCTTCCCCTCAGTTAGTACTATACCATCCTAATGCTGCCAATTAGAGCTCAAAATGTTTTACTCCAATTGAAAATGTTGGTTTATTTTTCTCCTCAGATTATTGTTGACCCAGCTTTATTGTGCCACCTTGTTACATAGATCAGTTCACGTTTTTAGGTTTTTTGGCGCGTATACGTAGTATGCCGCTTTTGTGATCGTTTCGACCCCCCACTCGATACAATAACCGAGTTTGTTAGTTCCTTACCGGAAAGTGACCACCGCGAACTTCTGAGACTTTTCAAAGCGTGTAAAAAGTTTACTAATCCGTCAATAATAATTATTTAAATTTGTTTCTCATTCTGGGGCTTTCTAGTTTATGTCTAACTAGCCGCTGTGGCTCGCTTCGCTCGCCTCGCGTCTAGCCGAGGGCTCCGCCCCCTGGACCCCCGGTCACTCGCTCCGCGAGTGACAGCACTCCTAGTGCTTAGATAAACCTCGAAATATTACTGGAGCAATGCAATACACATAAATTTTATTGGCCTCTTCGATCTGCGGAATATGTGAAGCTTCTTCACTGGAGAAGAACGACATTATTTAAGCAGGAAAAAAATTCTTGAATAGGACATTTCTCTTAATTTCAGCTAAAAAGAGGGTACGTCGCGATGAATGCCGCTCTTATGAAGCAGGAACCTGCTTCCTTCATGTGATCTTATCCTTAATGCAAAAGCAATTTTCTTGACGAAGAGTTCATTTTATTTAATTTTACGTACGATTCACTTCATCCTCAAATTATCGCTCTGCCAAATTTCTCACCGTTGAAAAATTGTTATTGATGGATCTTCTTTAAGAGATATACCCAAGGAGCATTGTCATTTACTTTCTAGGTGGCGCTCATCAAGAAAATGTCTACTTTCTAGATAGAATAATTTTCTTGGGGATGAAAAAAAGGTATAAAGTAAATCAGAAAATAAAAGGAAGGTACAGTTTGTCCTTACATTTCCGTAAAAGAAAACGTTAAGAAATTGCATGGCTAAAAAATAATTCTACCTTTAATAAAGTTTCTAATTTTTTTTCCAAATGGAAAGTTAACAGAGAGTATACCTATGAAATAAATCTATTTTCTTTCGTCAGACTTTTGACTAGCAATGTTTTTTCTTTCTATTCTCTAGATAACTCTTATTTTCTTGCTATTTTCTAAAAATTTTTATAAAATTTTTTTCTAGGAAAAAATTCTATTTTGGTAGTTGGGATGATTTTATTACACGATGCAATTTTTCCTGCAATTCTACGATACACCTTTCCACAAATGAAACAGTTGTATTCGAAAAACCAACAAGTCCATTTTTGCCTGAGCTGGTTTGAGCAAAAGGATATACTACCTAAGACTTATTGAGGGGTAGACCTGTTCCCTTTTGAGAATAAACGATTTAATTACATACAGAGTCTCCCCGTAAACCATAGCAAGAAAAGCCTCATAAATAGCTTTTTCTATATGGTCTGATGGACTTTTCAGCGGCTGGATCGGCCGATTTTCTCACTGTGCAGTGCTTACACACGTCAGTTATAGTTATGTCAGTCAGTTAGGGTAGGTGGGGGTAAGAGTACGCATTTTTTGGTTTTTCCTGTATTTCTGTGACCGATTCGACTTTCAAGGCGGGAAAAGTGGTCAGGCACCTACTGCAAGCCCTCGCGCACAAGTGCCCTGCGTTGTCCGAATTGAGAAATCAAATCCATGGCCGTGACGAATTTTTTAAACAAATTTGTAAATGCGTAAGTACTTTTGCCCCATTTAATGGGGCAAAAGTACGCAGGTGAATTTTTTTTTTAAAAACATCTCCTGGGCTCTAAATTGCTGATTCATCCCGGAAAATGACTAAAACTGGTCCCTGAGAGTTTCAGTAGTGCCTAACCACTTGTACTGTGGAAAATAATTAATAATTCAGTCATTACAAGCTCCCAAATAATTTTCGAAGTCAATTTTATTAAACAGGAAAAGAACAAAGTTTAAATGCCCATATTGAACAAAGAAACTTAAAAGTGTATTAAGATAATGAGATGCCTACATCTTGTATGTTGAAGTTCCTATACACCTTCCCCCACCACCACGCTCCACTTTTCGGCGCGTACTTTTGCTCCGTTCTGGCTGCGTGCTCTTGCCCCATTTGTAAACATTGGACAAATAAACTAAAACTTGGGGCTCAAGGCCGAAGGTGTGAAAACAACTACGGATTATTAAAGCCAACACTGTAACTCTTTGATATGGTGCCTGTCCGATTTTTCCATCAACTACTCTACTCACAACAGACAATACAAATACTAAGAAAATCGATCTTTTTCACATGAAAAGTGAATTTGCCTCATATTTCTATCAAAACACATCCGCTTCTCACAAAACTGCGTCAACAGATGAAACTAAATGTTGACAACAACCAACACCTGGTGCCATCATAAATTCAAACGAAGCGCGCGAAAAAATGCGGTGCGTACTTTTACCCCTTACGTACTCTTACCCCCACCTACCCTACACATCACTCAATGCACGATGCGATGTGTTCACGAGTACTTATTTATGAATATGCGAGTTACTTTTTATAAGAGGAGTCATACGCTCGCAACTCGTTGAAGTTGAGAAACGGCCGATTAAACTTCTGTTCATCAAACACGATTCTTCCCGCGCGCCGCTCTCGATGATTATCCACTACAAGAATACCTCATCAAGACTGTGACCGTTTCGATTTCCATGTCTTCGATCGTGTCGAGAGGGGACGACTTGTTCGAGATGCTACAAACCGAAATGATACTTCTTTTGGTGAACAAGTACCTGACGCCAAACGAGCGTCTTTCCATGAGATGCCTTTCCTCGCGTCTACGAAACATTGTTGATGCTTATATTTCGCTCCGACTCGATGTGACTGCACTGACAACCGCTGATAATGCTTTACTAGGAACGCTCGAGAGGAATTTGAACGTCAAAAGTGTGGAGTTGAGCGGTCCATTCAGTCGAATTCTGACCGATCTGCGAATGTTTTGGAATTTAAAAACTTTGAGCCTCGTGATCCGCACGAATACTCCTACGAGCAAGATAGTCGTTGCGCTGATATTGCCCTCGAATAATGTTAAAATATCCGTTTCGGTTAAAGCACACTTTACAGATACTTTTTGGCAAGAATCCTCTGACAGTCCCACCTTCTTCAACGAACCTTTAGCGTATCATACTTACGAAAATACTACAGAATACTCCTTACCGAGGATGCCGTTGATCGGAACAGAAACATCGGGACTTCGTTTCGTCTCGATGACCATCCTGACTATTCCGCGTATGGTAAGCGAAGGACGACTCTTACGACTCATGGTGTTTCCGAACGCGATCGGTTCCGCAGAACTTGTAATCGCTCCAAGAAAGGTTTCAATTCATCGAAAAGTGTTGGAGTTTCAATGTTCAAAGCGCTGGGATACTTCTGTTTACCGAGAAATGCAGCCCAGATTTCCCAGGCCGCCGAGGACGGTAGCTTGTTCATCAGGTAATATTAGCGAGTTTTTACTAGCAGTTTTAGACAAAATGAAAGTTGTAAAATCCGCGTCGGAACCGCTGACATGTTTAAAAATATGCATGGACAAACCTTTGTCCGAAAAATTGACAACTGCGAATGTGGAAGATGAAAACAATTTATTCTCAATCATTCGCAACAGCAATGCTGAAACGATTATTTTAAAATATTTGAGCAGTGACGTTTCGCTATTGTCGTTGTTGATGCGAATACCGAGAACTACCATTGGTCAAGCCTCAGAACCGAGGAGTTTCAACCTAATACTCCTTCAGAATATTAAGATACCTTATAAAAGTATATACATGCGCACAAGCAGTTTGATTTTAGACAACATGATCGACGTTTTTCCTGCAATACCAAGAGCAACACATATTGAAAATTTTTCTCTAGCTTTCGAACCCTGCACACCCGAATTTGACTCCTCAAAAAGCGACGATTATGCTTTGTTCCTGCTCGATTTTCTTATTCTAGTTTACGAATTAGGTTTGAATCTCGGAACGCTGCATTTAAACACAACTTGGTGGATCAACTCTGATAGACCATTCCACCATTTGCAAACACTGCGGGGTAGTCATACTCATCGCGATTATTTTTCACCCATAATGTACGTAGAAATTCTCGGCTCCCGTCAGACTCTTCTCTCTTGCAAAGAAGAGCTGAAAAGTATCGTTTATCTTTTCTCACCGCCACGCATTATTGTGATATACCACTGCGACGGTATTTTAAGCGCTGAAGACGCACGGAGCCTCAACGATAATCGTTTCCCTGAGCGACGCATCGATTTCGTTTTAACGCTGACAACGAACGTTGCGACGGAACTCGTGGACATCTTGTCCGTAAAACTTTTGGAGGAAAATCTACTCCGAGCTGACAGAACTTTCCACTTCGCAAACGTGACCGATCTGAGAAAATTGGCGAAGAAATACCCGAGTCGCATCGTTCGTGTGCTACGTTCCGAGGAAGTGGAGACATCGATCCGTTCATATGTTACGATCGACTTGCAACATTGTTCACACACCGATCATAGCGAATCGATTATGTCTTTTGACCATTGACGCTTAGCGTTCGCATGTGTTTTCTCTTACTATTGACTAAGTAGTTAAGTGATTAACAAATTGTTAAATATGCTTACATTCAGTTGTACTACATTTTCTAATTAAAAAGTTGTAGATTTCCACACATGGCTTATATCTTTAAAATGCTACAATCGGGACAACTGTATATCAACAAACTCTTACTGAACGAGAAAACAAAAAAAAATCCGTATAAAAAGAATTATCAGAGAGAGAATCAGCGAAAAAAATTTCTTGCCCCTCCCTTTCACGATGCAAAAATTGGAAGATGCTGCAATGGAAATGAAGGACAACAAAACAGCAGAAGTTGACGATATTCGAGCTGAATTGATAAAACACTATGGACCAAAAACGCTACCTCAGTAGCGGAACAAATTTTTGTTTTTCTAAAAAAAGTATAAAAAAAACATATCTGTTATCTAAATGATCATTTTATATAAAAAAACGTGTAACGCTTCTATAAAAAAAATCAAAGTTCAGACCTGACCGTAATATATGAAAAATGATAAAAGCTAGATAAGGTAATTTACAAGAGACCACACACTAACTAGGTTCATCGCATGTTGGCTCCAATATAGGCGCTTTTTCGTCACGATGTGGAGCAAAAACAGCCGTTGGGGGAGACAGAAAAATGGACTCGCCCAAAGAAGCGTCCTAGCCCCAATACTGTTCAACATTTACACGAAAGATCAGCCAGCTAATCCTCAAACAAGAATATTTATCTACGCCGACAATACAGCGGTCGTTGCACAAGGTAAGACCTTTGAGGAGGTGGAAGAGAAATTCACGAAAGCCTTGAGTGAACTTGCAATCTACTGTGACGATAACAACTTTACCCCTGACCCGAGTAAATCTCAAGTGTGTGCATTCCGCCTTAGAAACAGACAAGCCAAAAGGACGAAACTGAAGGTTACCTGACAAGGCCAAGAACTTGAACCCTGTAGCACCCCAAAATACCTCGGATGGAACTGGAGAGAACTCTCACATTTAAACATCTCTGTCATGACACCAAGAAAAAAACATGTGCCAGAAATAACATATTGAGGAAGCTAACGGGAACAAACTGGGGAGCCGAGCCGAGCCACACGTTCTGCGAAAGACAGGCCTTCCACTTAGCATCTCTGCTGCAGAATATACTGCGCCTGTTCGGAGAAATTCAAGCCATGCAAAGCATGTGGATGGAGCAGTTAATGAAGCCACGCGTATCATATCCGGCTGCCTGAAATCAACTCCCATCGACAAAGTCAACCCATTGATGGAGTAGCACCACCAGCCATCAGAAGAGACGTAGCAGCCGAGATTGAAAAGAAAAAACAGGCTCTAGATGATCGACACCCTATGTCTCAACACTAAGTGCAACCGTCAAGACTAAAGTCCCGTAAAAGCTTCATACAAACAACTGCTCAGCTCGTGTCACACACAGTGCGACTCTGCTGGCACCTAGGCCGGGGGCAGCCCTGTTGACAATCTCGTGGTCATTACCGCCATCAAGGTCGCCTGCTCCGAGATTGCCGGCAGGGTGCTATTCTCGGACTTGGACTTTCTAGCCCAAGTTCGATGATGGGTATATATGCACCCGATCTAGGGGGCTCGGGGTCGATTGGTCTTTTTGGTTTTGTGCGTCCTGATCCATCGCCTGGCCGCCGCGAACTCCCGGTCCGCTACGTCTCCGTTTGCCTTAATAAACATACGTTTATACGCAAACTCCGAGTTTCTCAAGCTACCACTCCCCCGTCCCCACGGGACACAACAACTGGTGGCAGCTTTCCGAGTTCGGACCCTTCCAGCGGACCCTGTCCAGCGCATCCAGCTCAGGAGATCGAAATACACCCAGGAGATATAAGTCCAGCCCAAAGAAACCGACCCAGAAAATTGAACAGGTCAACTTAAAGTGTCAGAAATCATTTAATTTTCTTTTCCTGTTTATGTGTTTTTGCTCTAAATGTACATGTTTCTTTTGTAATGAATGTTTTTATGGAAAGATTTTCTCTCGTAGAAAAAATTGTATACCTCCGTTCAGATATAAAGTATAGGCGGATTATCCCCAATGAAGCCACCTATCAATTCGAATCCTTAATTCTTCAAAATAGTTACAGTTCAAGCCTGGAAGTAAAAATAGTAGAACTTGCTAAAGAGTTTTATTTCGATGCTACAATCGACAAGAAGATCGATAGAATCATAGAGTTCCTTGAGTATTTTTTCGATTTTTGGTTAGAAGACGCGGCTGAACGCTTCTCTTAAACGTTAATTTGGGAAAATTTTAAAAAGTATTTTTTTGTTTTCAAAAAAATTTTATTAGAAATTAGTTGCTAACAAAACTCTTTAAAAATGTCCCACGACGATTCAGCCGACCAGTCAGTTTCTGAAACAGACAGCAATTCAAAGAAAATTGTTAAGCTCTTACTGGAGAAACTTCCTTTATATAAAACTGAGAAGCAAGACATAGTAGTTTTTACGAATAGATTTGATGAAATTGTTAAAGTTGCTAAGTGGAAAGATGAGGAGGCATTCTTTCTATGAAAAGCAAAATTGAGAAAAGAACCTGAAAATTACGTTGAGAAGCATCCCAGCCTAATAAGCAACGAATCGTATAAAACTCTTAAAGAAATTTTTATTAAGCGGTATGAAAAAATCAAGGACCCATTCCATGATAAATTAAGGTTCTTACTCAGAAAATTCTTGGTTTACTCTTCTCACAACACCTGGAGCGTCATCTCATGCAAGTTTGAAGATGATTGCATGGTTTTATGTTGGGCTCGTACCCAATTCTATGAGATGAAGTACGGACTTCTTTCATTTAAACTCGCAGAATGGTCAACATGATGCCGACCGCTGTTATTCGCTGCACAAGGGAAAAACCTAGAAAATTCTTGGTTTACTCTTCTCACAACACCTGGAGCGTCATCTCATGCAAGTTTGAAGATGATTGCATAGTTTTATGTTGGGCTCGTACCCAATACTATGAGATGAAGTACGGACTTCTTTCATTTAAACTCGCAGAATGGACAATGTGATGCTGACGGCTGCTATTCGCTGCACAAGTGAAAAACTCGGAAAATTCTTGGTTTACTCTTCTCACAACAACTGAAGCGTCATCTCATGTAATTTTGAAGATGATTGCATGTTTTTAAGTTGGGCTCGTACCCATTTTCATGAGTTGGAGTTCGGAGCACTCTGTTTTTAACACCAAGAATGGACAATGTGATGCTGACGGCTGCTATTCACTGCACAAGTGAAAAACTCGGAAAATTCTTGGTTTACTCTTCTCACATGCGACCAGCACGGAGGCCGAGGAGGAAAGTGACGGAATTAGCTCAAAAAACAACGAATCATCCGAGACAAAAAATACGGTAATTACCGCCGAAAGTGATAATCAGCACAACGAGAACGAAAGTGAGATGTTAGCTGAAAGCGACAGTGAGCAGAACAGTAATGATGCAAACTTAATAGACCATCCGTCCTCTCCCCCTCCTTCTCCCGAGCAGTCAATTAGTGAAGGCAAGCTTATGGAATCAGACATACCCGAAAAAATTAATAATTATTTATCTCCACCTATTTCGCCCTCTTTATCCCCGGTATCTTCAGACATACATTCAGACTCTGATAAAATGGAAATCATAACGAGTTCTCCAAAACGCAAAAAAGTTATTAAAGTTGCTTATTCGGAAATTGAGTCTTCAAAGGAGGAAAGCAAAGGAAGCAAAAGAGGTAGGAAGGTAGTAATATCGAGGAAAAAGAAGGTGAACATTAAGAAAAAGGTTAACAAAAATCAATTGAAACAATCTATTTTACTAAATAAGTCCGACTCGGAAAATCTCCTCACCGACAAATCGGAAGAAAGTAACACGGTTCAGCAAAATGAGCTTCTCTTAAACGAACCGGAAAAAATAGGGGAGAGGGATCTTGTGAAGTAAATACAGAGAAAAGGCCGAGGATAGTAGAATTCAACGATATTAAAGACTCAGAGGCAGTTTTCTGTTACGAACAAGCAACGCTTGTAGGACGTAAAACAATGTTAAGGTATTATAAGAAAGTTAACCCTAAGATCTATAAAGAATTAGTAAACTTGTCTAAAGCTAAGTATAACTTACGGGACGTGCCCGATAGAAAAGCGCGAAACGCACTTGCGCGGGTTTTTTCATTTAAGAAAAAGAGTTGAGCTGAAATTTTTTAAATTTTATGTTGCAGGTGTAGATAATTTCAATTATGCGGTGTAAATAGACAATAAGTTATTAAATACCTTGTTATTTCAAATGTCGAATTCTTCGAACACCCGTTCTTGGGTTACTGAATTGTCCCAAGTGGAGCAAAAAGTGAAGGTGATATGGTAACTGCCGTTGCAGTTAAGCGCAACCAATCCCGTCAATTTATATTCAAACGGAGGTTTTCGGTAGGTTACTAAAAACACCTCAAACCCTACAGACCGTAAAACAGCGGCTATAATTTTACGAAGGCTATAAACACGGCGAACATGCGCAAACGATATAAAAATGACTAGTGAGGTATCGCTTCTCAAGCGGAATACCGACTCCGGTAAAAATTGCTTCAAAGTAGCTTCTAAGTCGTGGATAGACATGATGGTCAACTCGCGTAAGAACGAAATAATAACCTTATCCAGGACTACCCTTAACTTAGGCTCGGCGAAAGCCGCTAACGGTTCTTTGAAAACGGGACTTTGCTTCAGCGAAGCAAGAATTCGATGGCACAATACTTTCACTGGGGTGCGAGGAAATTAAGAGCAATTAAAAGCTGTGTCTCTAGAACAGTCTCGACTTCAAACAAACATTAATTTTCGACTTATTTCAATCTCGGAATTCACTCTTCTTCGTAAAGAAAAAAGGTCTTACTATCATGTAAAAGTATATTCTCAGCGTATTCATCAGAGCTCTAAATTCTGCTGAATGCCTTTTTAGGTTTAAATTGATCATAGCACCGCAGATATACATCTAACAATGGCAATACAGTAAAAACTAGGAAATACTACTAGACGCGTTAGTAGTATGGCCACATGGCTTGCCTTCAAAAGCCGGTCATGATGTCACCTTGTAAATCACTATTCTTCTTGCATTTCCTTTTGAATCAAGATTCACTTGAAGATATTGAATTTAAAATGATAGTTACCCTTGCGGAAACTAAAATTTTGGAAAAGCTATTCACTGGATTTAGCTACTCTTTCATTACTTTTCAACAGTCAGCAAGGAAAACAGCAACAATTTTCTATAAAATTTCCCCATTGATATCATTACTTCTTAGCTATTTAATTGATTTTCTGGCACTTAGCTTTCCTTAGTGGAACTATGGGTCAATATAATAAATCTGACGCTGCCTGAATTTGTCCAACAGATCTACATTTCTTTCCGTCTGCGGTATCCTCTTCACCACCCGGCACATCGGCTCTCAATATGTCAGCAACCTGGAAGGCTCTACAGGGATGCTATTTCTCCAGGACTCCTCAATCCTCATAGCAGGGAATAAATGGCTTCTAGGCATGGACATTCTTCTGGGACCGTACGAAATGGCTTTCACAGTGACAGGACAAAATGTCGACAAGCTTCCCACTCTCCGTGGCGGAAAAGAAACTCCCAGCTCCTTGGCAAAACTCACCAGCGAAGAGGCAGCAGAACTACAATATCAACTGAACCTGATGCAAATTGATTGCTCCGAAATAAATAAAATTTGGAACTACCATAATCCCCAGAAAAGGTCTATTCCACCGCTTGCAATTGTGGGAAGTAGGTACTCTTAAGTTTTTATTTGGCACTGCCACCCAAGAGATGTTCGAAAAACTAAATAAAAAGACAGAAACTTTGCAAAGAGGCTAGGAAGGGCTCAGACATAACTTGCAGGAACAAATCTCTATTTTTCAGTCCATGCATAATTTCGAGAATGAAACGGCAATTATTATTGATAATATACAAAATACGACAATTAACATTTCACAGGAATACAGGGAAATTTCCAACAATGTTATTAAGATTAAGGAATTTGACAAAAAACTTGTAAATATTATAAATTTTTTCAGGCGCATTAAATTTCAAACGTTCCTTTTGAAAGATTCTTTGTCGGAATTGAAAACGGCTTTGCAGCTGATCGCTGCGAAGCAACTACCAGAATTTTTCCTTTCCCGGACAAAGTTTATGAATACTCTAAAATCAGTTCAACATATTTTACCTGCAAAATACCAAATGATTTTCCCGGTAATGGATGTATTTATGCACAAGTATTATTCACTAGTAACAACTTATGCAGCGATTGAAAGATCGAGGTTTCAAATTATAATTGAAATCCCACTTAGAACAACAGATCGCTTTTTCGATTTGTTCAAACTTGTGCCCATCTCTGTCCCAGCAAATAAAAACAGTTCGTTATACGTATATATTGAGCCCCCTCACAAATACCTAGCGATCAGTCAAAACAGATTTGTTTATATCCCATTAGAGTTCGATGATATGTTACAATGCACCAGTGGCGTGCGGTGGGTTCAGTGACAGGGCACACTGTAACGTTCGCCATCCGGGGGGAGGGGGGGGATTAACGTAGTCTCTTCCCCTTCCTCCTCCCCCTAGCCTCCCTAGAAAATTCTTAAAATTTTACTCTATATGCTCTGTTTTTCGGATGAAATCTGATGGAACGTCTTGAAAAACTGTGGCTTTATTTCTTTCTCTCTTACTTATGATTTCGTTTACTCAACTTGTTTCGAATGTTATTGATCATTGGAGGACGGCTCCATGCTCTTAACTCCTAATTTTGCTTTCAGAATTTTTTGAGTTACTTAAATTTCCCCAAAAATTAGCTTTCTGCATTTAAAACATGATTCAGAATTGTCTTATTCATCAGCAATTACATCCAAGTGAGCGAAATTTTATAGAATTTAAGGACATTCGCTCCGGAGGATCAAATACAGCCGCGACGGAAAGAGGGAGCAAGATTGCGCATCGGAGGCAGAAGCAGCGCGCTCCGGGGACGGGCCAGATGGCCAAGAGAACCGAGCTGCGATCGCGCAGCGAAGGGCTCGGACTCGGAACGTACCGCTCTACCCGCCCGCCTTGATTCCGCCGCCGAGCAGTGGCTCTCCGCTTAGCTGATAGCAAGCGATTCTCCAGCGCATGGGTTTGCCCGTGTTCGGGCCGCGCAGCGCGCTGCGCCACCTCCATCCGCCCTGCCGCTTTCCCACTGCTGCGGCTCTACACGTATTTTTGTCTCTCTCTTTTTCTGTTTTTAATGCAATTTACTTACTGAACACCTTTTATAAATTATATTTGCTAAAATGTTCAACATGAAATAGGTGTAATTTTCTTCTTTCGTTTGAAATCTTTGAGCATGCAGTGCTTGCCTTGCTTATCCGGACCGCACGGCACTGCAATGCACAAAAAAAGTAATCACTGTATGTCCCCCTACCGTAGCAATAAGAAAGTTTGAAAAAAATTCGTGTCTACGCGCTCTCTATAATAATTTGTCCAAGGAAGCAAATAATCTTTGCGACAAAAGGGTTATGCCAAGCTTTAAAAATCCTATTTTTTACAGAACGCAGACATCGTCTAATTGGATATATAGCGCACCATCGCCAACTCCGGCGACCTTTCAATGTTTAAACCATCAAGCCGACAACGTCGGCGAGTCAATCACGTTGTTTGGTAGCGGGGTGGTTCACTTGCCGTTCGGTTGCGACTTGATGGGCGAATCATTCGAATTAGACGCGATGGAAGCTTTCACAACAGGGGATGATACACATCTCCGTCCTGAGGGTGACGAAATGAGCGTTTTCGATATCTTTCGGGATAGACGGTAGCGTCGTAAAAAACCCATAAAACAACCCTGTCTCCACACCTCCTGCTCATAAAAGCACCTGTCTCGCGACGGTTTACAAACCGAGAGGGTCGCGCTCGCCCTCGTCCGGCAGTGAGCCCTGCTACGCTACATTCTTATGGGTCTCGGGGCTCATATCTTCATGCACATAGTTCTATTTGACACAAATACGACCAAGTCTACGGCAGTCAATTTTATGATCAAAAGTTAACCGTCCAGGGTTAGCTGGGAACTCATTTCATTTTTAATCAATAATTTAAAAACAGTCGGGGGTTCAGGTGCTTTACGCCTTTGGTCGTATCCCTCAGAACTCAGATCTTGAAACAAATTTACGACCTGACGGTTGTGTCACAGAGCAGGTAGGGAGTAAAAGTTGACCTATCCAATTAATTAACGTGCACTTCGAATCTACCGTGGTTAGAGGTTTATTATGAAAAAGGAGATGCTGATATTGATATCATCGAAGAACAGTGTTGCAGCATGTAAGAACATTGACGGCCAAAATTGTGATCGGAGAGGATCTGAATCTATCTTGGCGCGTATACGTAGTATACCGCCTTTGCGATCGTTTCGAACCCCGCTCGATACAATAACCGAGTCCCTTAGTTCCTTACCGAAAAGTGACTACCGCGAACTTCTGAGATTTTCCAAAGCATGTAAAAAGTTTATTTATCCGTCAATAATTATGATTTAAAGTTGTTTCTGATTCTTGGGCTTTCTAGTTTATGTGCAGTGAATACCAAGAGTCTACGTTACTTGGTTTTTTTAAAAAAAGCCTAAGAGTACGACGCGCTGATTTAAAATATGCATATATAAGCAGAAGCAAGCGAACTGATTCTAGGATGACTGACCAGTTCGGCACTTTAAGAATGAGAATTTCACTCACTCCGTTTTGTTCAAAACGTTGCTCTGACAGATCTCCACACGGCTATTATGATTTTCAAAAGTTGGTACCCGTGCTCTGATATTGCAATCTGTGTAAGTGCAACCTGTGATGAGCCTCGAGACTCATTAGACCATTTGCTAAACGTGGCTCATACAGGTATCCACCTTAGGGCTGTTCAATCGGTTGTCGGTAAGCCACCGAAACAGTTCCGTTAAGAAAAAGTTACGATATGAGCGCTCTTGTCGATAGCGATTAGAGTTTTCGGAGCCGGCGAAAATAAGCTGTTGCCATTTGTACATCTATTTTACGCGCCGCCGCGCCAGGCAATCTGATAAACCGACACGCGGGGCAACAATGCAATGAGTGCGAGCTCTCAAAAATCCGATGAGGCCGGTTGTTGTCGATATCATCGCCACTGTCGGTACTGCCGCCAGTTTCAATAATAGTCGGGGCGAGATTCGGAAAAAAAGGGGGCAACCTAGACATAATTGCAAGAAAAGGTTTTTATACATCAAAAAACGCAGAAAAATCAGCAGAATCTGAATATCTAAAGGTCGCCAAAAGGCCGCAAAAATTTCACCCCAAAATGGCCGAAAAACTGAAAAAATTCCCAAAATTTGCACATTTTTCCTCCTAAATTCCTATCTTGCGCCAAAACTATTGGTTTTAGCGCCAAATGTTACTGAACAAATATTTTAGATCGTAAAATTTTACCTACGAATAACGCAAGAAGCGCCATCGTTTGATAATTTGAAGCCTAAAAATAAAATGTGAGCGTAGATTTTTAAACACCGCAAACGAGATACGTGGTTTGGTAGTTTCACCGTCGATATGTGATAAACTGCGGGTCCTCCTGGTGAAATTTTGCGGTAAAACAGCATTATACATGATTACAGCAGATAGAAGCACCGTCAGCACTGAATTTTTTTCATTTATTGGACATGGGTACGGGGAGGGGGGCAGAGGAGGAGGTCAATAATGAACGACGTGTATCCGATATTCTCATGCGACTCTGTGATAGTCCGGGTATCCGAGCCGTTATACACAATTTCTCACGAGTTTTCTGCACTTTCCCTCGGAAATCGTTTTAATCATTTGGCAGATCTTTTAGGCGTCGTTGCAAGAAGATACATTTGAACGATAGTTTCTGTTCTGTTCGTGAAATTCTTATAGTGAGGATCAAACTTTTCCCGGGTCTGCCGGGAGCAAGAAAAACAGATAGTTAATCTTAGAATATGAAAGTGAGTAACCTTCCAAGTCAAATAAATATGTGGATGAATCGAAGTGGAGTGTTATCATTAATTCCGCAAAATTTAAATTGGATCATCTGAGGATCCTTCTGGACCTCACAGCTTAGACACATGGTAGAACCATATTCAGTTCCACAAAACGTTCATTCTCTTTCAATAGTATTGTTGATATGTGTTTATTTTCAAGGTTATCTTATAATATGCTGTATCGATTGTTTCGGAATGACGGATTTCTGAAGAATGAACGTTTGCCAACATGAAATATATTGGGCCTTAGGGCTCCTAAAAATGAAAGAGACGCCGCGCGTCGCGGCCGCGCTAATCCCTCATTATGCACGCTTTTCTCGCAGCTGCAAAATACGCATCAAGTGCTGTGACCCTTTCCTCAAGAGTATTGTCGGCTCTCCACTGTACGTGCCTCCAGTTCGAATTTCCAGATTCTCCACGCATTTGGGAAAAACATCTTGCCAAAAAAAATCCGAAAAAACGAGATATTGATTGAAAACCAGGGACTTTTTGCGGGAATTTGTTGCATATGGAAATAGAAAAGGGCCGAATGAACTCTTTTGAGAGCTCTCGATTTTTCCATCGACTGTTTCGGAAGATGCATGCGGCTTTTTGCAAAGAGTTCTCATCTGCATTGACTTCATGACAAAAGAACGCATGCTCCTGAGGTATTTTTTACACAGATACGCGATTTTTCACAACAAGATATTAAGGCACGTCTTTCTACCAAAACCCGAAACCGAACTATGAGACGGGTTCATTCTTGCATTTTGGTGAACGATGAGCTAAGAGCATCATCTCAGTTTTCCGTCTAAGGCACTGATGACCACAGCAGATGGTCAGCAGTTACTTTCAGTCGCGTTCCCGTAAATTTTGAAAATTTCGGACGATGATGACATACGAAGTTTCAAGCATGTGCGTATTGCGTCATTGAATCTCTGTGATTTCTATCGCGGTTCTATTCGCGGTTTCGGTCAGTTCAGAAGTTTTGGACTCGTGCTAATCATCGTTGCATCATTTGGATTGCATTTTGCAAAAAGGAACCACTAGCATTACAATGATGCTAAGATTGTGCAACTTCATCCTTTACAATAATATTACGGAAATCATGAAAAACTATGAAATTTAGATGGTCATTTTGGTCTTAAATGTACAGTTTTTAGCGAGCAAAATAGAAACTATTAATGGATAATTGGGCTTTTCGTACAAGACAAAAGAAGCTGCATAACCATACCAACATTGCAATGCTAGTGGTTCCTTTTTGCAAAATGCAATCCATTTGACGGTGGTGACTTACGAGGTTTCAAACATGTGCCTAAAATGTGTAAATTTCTTCTCTCTTTGCACAGGTTTAGTATGACCCAGAGAAACAGGAGGGATCACCCCCCCCCCTTCATCCCCGTCCACCGATGCTTCCTGCTACAATTTATCCCGCAGCTACGCCTAAAAGATCTGCCAAATGATTAAAACGATTTCCGAGGGAAAGTGCAGAAAACTCGTGAGAAATTGTGTATAACGGCTCGGATACCCGGACTATCACAGAGTCGCATGAGAATATCGGATACACGTCGTTCATTATTGACCTCCTCCTCTGCCCCCCTCCCCGTACCCATGTCCAATAAATGAAAAAAATTCAGTGCTGACGGTGCTTCTATCTGCTGTAATCATGTATAATGCTGTTTTACCGCAAAATTTCACCAGGAGGACCCGCAGTTTATCACATATCGACGGTGAAACTACCAAACCACGTATCTCGTTTGCGGTGTTTAAAAATCTACGCTCACATTTTATTTTTTTGAAGTAGACCAAATCAATCTCATTCCTTGAAATTTTCACGGAATTTTCTCCGCACAAAGAGGAAAAATCACAGAAATTTTTAAGACTGGATGTTAAGTAGTTTTTCATTTAAAAAATAAAGTATGACAGGAAGTCTGCGACGTCGCAAACCGAGATACGTGGTTTGGTAGTTTCACCGTCGATATGCTGTTTACATTTAACCTCCGCGATGGGAAACTTGAGGTCCGCAGTGCCTCCCTTTCCAATGAAATTTCTAGGCTTCAAATTATCAAACGATGGCGCTTCTTGCGTTATTCGTAGGTAAAATTTTACGATCTAAAATATTTGTTCAGTAACTTTTCACTCTAAATTGAACGGTTCAAGAGGAAAATAGGTCATTTTCATGAAATCCGCGATTGATGTTAACTATCAATTTTTTTGTGATGCAATTTTCTGGGGTCCAATGTCACCGTATGATTCTCAAAACAAGGTTTTCCATAGTAAAATTTTATCCTCTAAAAATTTGTTCTAGTAACATTTGGCGCTAAAACCAATAGTTTTGGCGCAAGATAGGAATTTAGGAGGAAAAACGTGCAAATTTTGGGAATTTTTTCAGTTTTTCGGCCATTTTGGGGTGAAATTTTTGCGGCCTTTGGCGACCTTTAGATATTCAGATTCTGCTGATTTTTCTGCGTTTTTTGATGTATAAAAACCTTTTCTTGCAATTATGTCTAGGTTACCCCCTTTTTTTTCGAATCTCGTCCCGACTCTTAGATTCTTCGTTTTTCCTTCCACAGCTTTGAATTGTTGCCAAGAGATCAATGATTGGAATCGTTGGATCTTCTTGGCGCCAAATAATGCGGATGAATACCTCTTGACTGTGGTTAGTTATCTCCTTTTTTTCTCCTCCACCTGGCAACACCCTTATCCTGCTGCACCACAGATTAAGTCAACGCCTGGCCTGGCCCCGGATGCAACTATTCCTGCTTGATAACTGTCCATATTGCATATTCAAGAAATTGAAGGAGCGCCAGTTTGCCGTGCAAACGTAGCAGCGCGGTGCGAAATTTTTAGTCGTTGGTCAGATGTGCTGTGGCTGTGGAAAGAGAGAGGTGTCAGAGACTCCTAATTTGACTTCTGCACTTAAAAGGAGTTTCTATGCTTAGGGAATCGGTGCGATACAAGCTTTTTCTTTGTAGTAATAGCAATGAGCCCCATAAATAAAGCCGCTTTCGGTACACTCATTCACAGTCTTTGCTTGACTCCATCTCATTTTGTGCTATGTCGGCACGACAAGACAAGACATAACCCTACCTGTGTGTACTGTGTAATACATCATTTACGCTTTCTTGTGGTGCTGACATTAGTTCAATGGCGAGGCGAGAATGCTCGATTATCGATACTTCCCAATTTGAAGCTGTGGTAAAGGATCGATTGCAAACGATTGGAGGTGTTCGTTGCAAACACCTTGTTAATCGATCCTTTTCCGTAGGCTTAAATGGCAGATCAATCGATATATCGCAAAGCTCGCCACGCCACTAGTAAGTTTCAACAATCGGCTCGCTGCTGCAGCGTCCGATGTAGCAAATTACTCAGATCAAATATCTACGAAAAATAACTTAGTTTCATGCGAGGAAAAGATTATTATCCTTGCGAATAAAGGATCTTTTGCAGGGGAGAAGGGGCCTGCAAATGAAGGGGAAGAATTGAACAAATCACAAAATTTGAAAAAATAATGGGGGGGTTTGTTTCCGATGAAAGCACGGATCAAGTGTTGCGAAATTATCATGTTCTGGCTTTTCGGCTGAGTAAAAATTTGCAATGGCCTCACTATTCTCTATAAAACGGAAAATTGTTCGGGAGTAAAACTTGTTCCCTTTTATAGAAACGTTGAAATTTCGGAAATATTTAAACTGAGAGAGCTATCTTGTGTACCCTGTGCAAGCTCATTGCCAAGGTTGATGAAATTAAATAATACTTGAGGATGCTTAGTAGTGGCAAAGCTTATCTAGTTGACATTAAGCTTGAGCAATTAGTTACCTAATTTTCTCATAGAGACTGCAAAGCAATGACATTGAAAATCTTCTCATCGAACGATCGTGGTAATATTATTTTAGGAGGAAAACGAGACTTTTATGCTTACGCTCAGAGCTTTTAACTCCAGTGGCGGGGCGTGAATTGCAATTTATCGATTGTTATGCCGTTTAAACCTATGGTAAAGAATCGATTTTTAAGGTGTTCGCTGCGAACACCCTGTTTATCGATCCTTTTCCATAGGTTTAAATGACATAACAATCGATACATCGCAAAGCACGCCACGCCACTGTTTAACTCTGTTTTACAAAATTTAGAGCACACAATAGCTCCATGTAATGCTAGATAACCCTTTTTCCACCCAGCCATTCAGTCGGAAAAAAATTGCGTCGAGTCTCAGAATAACCGAGCATTTTTACTCGATCTCTGCTTGAATGATTAGACATTTAATTTTCTGCCATGTCGAGAAAAACGTCGTACTGGTATTCAGATGTTGCCAAGTTTTACCCAATAAAATATTTCTTTTCGGGGGAAAAGTATAATTACTTTCCTTGAAAGGATAAAACACTTTTAATAATTCATTGAAGATGTTATACCTTTTCTGTTTTCTGATCTCCTCTCCTGGTTCTTATATTTTACTACGAAATAGAAAGTTCCATAGAATAAAAAACCAGGATATCAGGAAACAGAAAAAATATAGAATTTACCTTCTCTGTACGAATTATTTTCAAATAATTATTACATACGAATCTTGATAAAAATGAAAAAAGCTATAACAAAATAATAAAACACTATGACTCTCCTTGAAATTTACAAGCGCAGTATAGATATGATAAATTTCGAGTAAAAATCGCGAAAAGTTCACGATAAATTATTCGAACGTTATCTGGAAAATGTGGATTTTATAGGGAGAAATTTGGCAATGCTCAAATTTAGATACGGCATTTTTTCCTTAACTCGGCAGTATGAGAAGAAGGATCGAACTTAGACAAAGACAAAGAATAACTTTCAGTAAACGAGAGAAGGAGAAACGTGGTGGCGAGTAACGGTAAAAAAACGAAAAGAACGTTTTGAACCCTCACAAAAAAGGTTAAGAGGTGAACTTTTGTCTATAATCGTTGTTTTATCTCATCTCGTGCTGCCCAAGGTTCAAACCGGGAATTTCCCGTGCAGCCAGCCAGCAGTCCATCCGATGAGCATGACCGCTTTGCTAATCAAAAACCGCGCAACGTCCGATGGGAATCCTATTTACATGTGCGGTTTTACTCGAAATGATCGTGTTGAGTGAGTACGGCTTCAATTACTGCAAAAAACCCGTCCTCAAAGTCAAAGCCAAGATGGAAACCCTCGCTGTAAAATTCCGTTTGGGCGCATTGAGCAGCTGACATCCGATAAGTGGCTGCGAAAAAATTCCGACGATTAATTAGAGAGCTATTAATTAGAGAGTGTTAAAGGATGTGTATGAGTGAAAAGTTCAATATCAGGACCGCGAATTTTTCGCGACTTTCGTTTTTATTATCGCGAGCGTGCGCATATTGGGTGGCGGTTTTAGTGGGGAGAAATGAACGGTTTCAGGAGACCTGCGGGCTGATTATTGACATTCATAGATAAAGCTATAGACAAAGAAGACATAAGGGGTATATAGCGATCCTATTGGTTGAAATTGATGGTTCTTATAGACTAAGGAGGTAGATGATGGACTAACTATCGGGTCTCTCGTGGGTTACGGTTAGTTAGTCTATTACCCACGCTCTTTGTCCATTGCGACTACCCGCTTCCACGAATAGGATCCCTCCATATATTTTTTGTCCTCTTTGTCTATTGCTTTGTCAATCGATTTCAATAATCAGCCCGCTGAGTTCTTATCCCTCAGCTCGTATCCCTCAGCTCGTATCTGATACGATTTTTCGCATCAGTACATGGTTCACGATCGAGCAGCGAACTGGGCGATGATCGGTTTGAGATGCAGGTATCAATATCTTCTCGTGATCGATGTACGATTTAATACCGAATGACCCGATTTTTGATTAAGGTGATTCAATGGACGCCATAGTTTGTGTCAGAACGGCATGCGATATATCGCATCAACTGGTTCCATTTTTTCAGCTATTCGTCATTTTCCTCCAATTTTGAGATCGCAATTCTGTTGTCAGGAGACTAAAGCACTCACTTACCAATTTTAACAAAGAAATTCAACGTAATAAAGGCGTGGTTTTTTCAGAGAGAAAACATCGCATTCGATACTGATATCGAAACTGCACTCGAATGCGATATTTTCTCTCTAAAAAGACACGCCTTTATTACGTTACATTTCTTTGTTAAAATTGGTAAGTGAGTGTTTCAGTCTCCTGACAACAGAATTGCGATCTCAAAATTAGAGAAAAATAACGAGTAGCTGAAAAAATGGAACCAATTGATGCGATATATCGCATGCCGTTCTGACACAAAATATGGCGTCCATCGAATCACCGTAAGTGTGTGTTGCCCTTCCAACTTGTGGGTTATGCAACAGCGTTACCAGACGATGCAAATAAATACATGATTTAATTATTGGTAAAACTTGGCAACATCGGATAAATTAACGAATTCCGGATTTAGGATACTCTGGAAACAGTAGACCATCTCCTCCAGGACGTGTCTGGTATCGGAGACTGGAGAGTATAGGGTCTGATTCGGGAATTTAATTTTTGGTGGCTGGGTGGTGTGTATCAGAGTGGGTACTTTGGAAGAAGAAACTGGGTTTGGTTATTGTAATGTTCAGTTTGATGAATCAAAAAAACATTTAATTTTTTTTTTTTTTAAGTTTTTGTTACCGTTTACAAACGTCCATGTTTCAAAACATCCATGTTTCAATCCATGTTTCAAAACACCCACGTTTAAAACCATTCATGCATGTTTAAAAATGTCCATGTTTAAAAATCGTCAGGGTTGTCAACAACAAACATCGATCTCCGAACTTTGAATCGACACTTATGTCATCGACTTTCCGATTGATTTTCTCACGGGACATCCTGGTGAAATTAAAGAAAACATAAAAAATTAAAGCCACTAGGGCGTATCCAAGCACCATTATTTCCAAAAGGACCGAGCTAGTGCTGCGGTTTACACGAGCCTAAGACGTGGGTCTGCAAATCCATCCTAAAAAGAATCAGACAAGAAACTGAAAAAAGAAGAAAGGACGAGTATCAACGCAGCTGAAGACAGGAAAGACGTATTCGGACCTCCTTTTTAATTTTTCTCCCAAATCTGAGTAACACCTCACTGACAGTATATAGATCGTATTCGATACATCAAACGGGTGAGATTGTATCGATATCGATTGGTTCAAAACATAAACATAGCCTCAAAAGTAAATTCAGAAATCTGAGAGAACGGATCTTTTGAAACAGATTTTTATTCTTTTGAGTACCAAATGCCAATGCAAAGTGAAATTGTCAGGAAATTTCTCATTTTCAGCTTTTCCAATTAATATCCTTAGAGTTTGGTTTGAGATTATGTTCTATTGTTTTGAACCAAACGATACATCGAACCGCTATCGAATACGGTCTATAGCAGGGCATTGAGAGCTCACGCTTCGCGTCACCGCGCCTTCAAATTTTTCATATGCAGCACGAACGTCCATCGAGTACGAATAGTTGTATGTTTGCGCCGTCGTTAACGCTCATCCTTTCCCTCACTCTATTTCCATATTATGTTTGTTTGCGTTTGTCTAATTCGTAATGGTGCTTCAAGCACTACGTGAGTAACATAGCCGAAGGTAGGAGGGGTGTGTTCGTGCCTCTTTTTTAACTTTTCTCCCGAATCTGAGCGACACCTCATTAACAGCATAATAGCAGAGCATTGGGAGCTCACGCTTCGCGTCAACGCGCCTTCAATTTTTCAGATACAGCACGGACGTCCATCAAGTACGAATAGTTGTATGTTTGCGCTGTCGTTAACGCTCATCCTTTCCCTCACTTTATTTCCATACTGTGTTCGTATGCGTTTGTCTAATTCGTAATGGTGCTCTAAACTAGTAGCATATAGCAGAGCTTTGCGAGCTCACAACTCACGCCATCACGTCTTACATTTTTCATATGCAATGTGGATATCCATCTTGCGCGAATAGTTGTATCGCGTTTACTCTTTAGACGTCTCTTATTTTTGAATTTCGCGGTAAATAAAGGTTAAGTTTGCCCGAGATATGCTATGGTTTGTCCAAATCAATAGTCATAGGAATATGTTTAAAGGCCAGGCAATCCACCACACCAGGCAATCTCGTGGCTTCTCGTATGAAAATTAAGTTACCTGGAAGCTTGATGAAGTGAATAAAGAGTCATAAAATGCCCTCACTATTGCCACATCTCTCCACATGAGTTTATGGATATTTTATTGTGCTCAAGTTTCCATTTCTACCCTACTGAACAGAGATGAACAATCACAGAAATAGTTCTTACTTAAGGAATAACGTGTCGAGGTCGACGGTGAAACTACGAAACCACGTTTCCCGTTTCCGATGTTCTAAAATCCTGTCGAGTTCGAGTTAAAGGAGAAGAAATCAACACAATTCTTTGAAGTTTACAGAATTTTTCTCGCACAGAGAAGAAAACTCACGGCACATTTTAAGAATTGCCATTCGGTAGTTCTCCATTAAAAAAATCAAATATATCAGGAAGTCTGCAAGGGCGCTATCGAGATACGTTGGATTTGTAACTTCACCATCGAAATGCAAATTGTAGATTTTTACTGGAAAACTGTTAGAAGTTTCCAACTAACATTTCCACGGGGGAGCGGGAATAGTAGTTATTTATTCGAAGAACAGAAGGAATAGACGCTATTATTTTGTTGAGGTTCACTGCTACGTGAAGATTCCTCATCTGGTCGATTTGAATTTTAATACAAAATAACAAAAAAAATGTCTTTCTTATGAATGTCTATTCAATGCTACTACTGCGAACATAAATCGATATTTATATCGCTTTTTTAGAAGTAACACTAATAGCGTCCAGGGATCATGTGTACATATTTACAGATAACGTCCACCTAAAATTCGCCTTCAATACGCCGCATAGGCAACAAGCGTACCCTAGTACTAAGGAGCGCAAATACTTTATCAATATACGGCAATTTGGCAACTTCGGTAGCGCTCCCTGAAAGTTTCTAACCTCAAAAAATCCATTCGGTCAATGAAATATTGTCTCTGGAAATAACAAGCCTTGATAACAAGCCCTCATGGTGTGATAAATGATGTAAACATACGCGGTGAAAGTGATTATTACCCAAAGTTTGAAATTGAGTGTTTAGGTTTTGTGTTAATTTGAAATGCGGACTTTTTTTACCCATATAAGTTATCTATTTTCCTCTCTTACATCTGTACCCACTAAGCATGAGTTCACCACCTTTCCAGATTCAAAAGTTTGAAAATTGTGTCAAGAAATTAAGCTCTATAGTCAATTTTCGGAGCAAAGGTGATGGCTTAATTATCAGTGAAATTTTAGATGAGCTAAATTCGTTAGACTTTAACATCATCTCCGTCAAGCCTGAGGTAAGCTACAGAAATTGACTAGTCTCACCTATGTAGTTTCTGGCAAGCGCACTCAAGCTGCTTGGCAAGGTTTAGTCATTTACCTTGTTTGCAACATCTTATTTCAGCCAAGTAAAACTCCAGAGTCCTTTGCTGATGGGGAAATCTCTGTTAGAACATTGAAAAGCAATTTGCCGATACACTAAAATATTCTTATGTCATCAATAAAAATTTTACTGATAAAGTAGGTGTGACGCCCAAACCACATATCTCATTTGCAGTGAAAAATCTCTGCTCCTATTTTATTTTTTCAAGGAGAACAAATGAGCATCATTCTTTGCAGTTTCAATTGACATCGCCAAGAGAAGAACAATGACGGTAGTTTTTAAGAAATGATGTTAAGTAGTTCTTTGTTTATGAACTTGAGTATAAGAGGACATCTACAACATTTCAATCCTAGGTAATATGTGGTTTGGAAGTTTCACCATCGATTCGATCGACCAGTCTTCTCTATGATTCTACTATTTTTCCTCTTCCTCTTTTTTAGAAAGCGGCTCTGAGTATTCACCACCTTTGTTCACTGGTATCATCGTCCGATGAAGCTTTGGCGGCTAAATGCTGTCAGTTAATTGTCAGTTATGTTCTCAAACAGAATGTACAAATTGGGGGCAGCATATTGAGTTTGTCAGTGCACTGGTGTCTGGAGGCAATCAAGTATGCTGAAACGTTCCCCGCCTTGTGCAATCTCTTGCAAGGACTTGAAGCTTTACTCCGTTCCAATAACTTGAACGACCTGGATGTAAGTAATTGTTTTTTCTTTTCGAACCAATTTTTAAATTGTCTACATCATATTGTTTGGCCAGGCTTCAGTCAATTCAACAAATTTTGAGGTCACGAAGTATATGAATGTCATTGCTCTTTATCATAATACTTATGTGAGATGTGCTTGATTCCTTTTACTTTGATCAGTTAATATTAAATTTGTTTTAATTTCAGTCTGTTCCAAATCTTGTTGAATATCTTCTCCAGCCCCTTGATACCAATGTTAAACTCTCAAACTCGACAGAGGTAAGGCTTTTCCAGCTGAAATGCCTGCAAAATTTATCATCACATCTGAGTCCTCAGCAAGCAGATTTAGTTTTAGCTCATGTGTCGGAGTTTATGCAAAACACTCAGATCACTTCCAATGATGATTTTTATCTTTCAGAGGTGAGTATTAGATAGCTACATATTCTTCAAAATATTGTATTGGTTTTTTTAACAAAATTTTTTCGGCCAATAATAAGTACGAACACAGAGCTGCTCTTCATTGTTCTACCCCAGTGTCAACAAATTTTTCATTAGGTATCTGTCCAGCCAAATAGTTACAATGAATTAATCGATATATTTAGAAAATTGGACAGTAAGCTGAACAAACATTGAACCAGCATTGAATTATATATCTTTCATATCGACGGTGAAACTACCAAACCACGTACCTCGTTTGCGGTGTTTAAAAATCTACACTCGCATTTTATTTTTTTGAAGTAGACCAAATCAATATCATCCCTTGAAATTTTCACAGAATTCTTTCCGCACGAAGAGGAAAAATCACAGAAATTTTCAAGACTGGACGTTAAGTAGTTTTTTATTTAAAAAATAAAGAATGACAGGAAGTCTGCGACGTCGCAAACCGAGATACGTGATTTGGTAGTTTCACCGTCGATATGTGGAGTATTATTTATCAACAAAGTTGTGGCATAGCAAGAATATAAAGTACCAAATATAAATGTTTATGAAGAGAAGATAGAGTACATAGACGTGTGATGTAAGTGGGAGAGCTGGTGCCACTTTTAAGCATTTTGCAGATCCCCCGAGGCTCCCGTGTGACGTCATGTCACTTCTTCGATACCTGATCGATTGTTTTTGATACATGGGGACTCGGTTATCCGATGTAAACAAAGAAGCTAGGAATTACTACATATGCCACACCCCCATTTTGGATCGAAAATGTGATCGGAGCTCGGGGCCTACCAGGCTCGGAACTCATTGACCAGAACATGGCGCACGCTCGCCTACTTATTGGAGGAGAAGGAACACCATGTGGAAGAATTTAAAATTGAATAGAAGAAATTAATGCTTAAAGGAGTGTTTTACAAACATTTTGGAATAAAAAACACCCAAAAACGTGAAAGAAAAATTGTTTTAATATGATTACATGTTCACAGTTTTAAAAAAAAACGTTTCTTTAAACTTTTAATCTCCCGTGGCTAGTACTCAAAATTTTCAATTAAATCGGATCTTTTCGTCATTTATCAACACTGAAATAGACTGAGCTGCTCACAACTCATTATTTGGGTCATTTACTAAAGATGTTTTCCATCAAAAACTCAAATTCTGCATTTTAGACCCAGCTTGACAAAAATTACTCCTTTCCGAACGCTAAGGCATCTTTTCTTTCGAATCAGATTTCAATCAGTAACAACTAAGTGTCAAAAACAGAATTTAACTTTGCATAATCCCCTCATTGCCAATTGAATTGAATTATAAATGTATTTGCAGGTTTTTTTATCTGGACTGGAGTTAATGAGACAGCTTTGTTCCGATGAATGGTTGAGCTCAAATCTAGGTCGAGTTCTTGGTGTGTGTATCTGCTTTGCTTCATATGGGCTGCCAAACGTTGAATTCCATCATCCGTCCACCTTATATCCCTCACCAGGATATCAATATCAGCCACCTGCAGAGAAATCAGCAAACAAGAAAGTACTTAATTATTATTTTCAATTAAATGAAATGATATATTATTATATTTGTGAGTAGCACAGTAATAATGAACTTGCTTTCTAAAAGTGAATTTGATCAGCCGTGCCAAATTGCAGTCACCTACTCGCACACGTTTA
>NW_017566795.1:44787-74744 GCF_001854935.1 Bemisia tabaci
AAGAGTCCAAAATCATGCTCTGAGACAGATAGTCGGAGCACGATGGTATGAACGTAACTCTGATATCCATAGAGACCTGGGGATGGAGACCGTCTCGCAATTTATAACTAAAGTTGCAACCAACTATGAGAGACGGCTCCATCACCATCCTAACACCGAGGCTTTACTATTACTTGACAACTCAAATGAGTTTAGACGCCTCAAACGGGTGAAATCGTGGGAACTGGCCAGCCCCTTGGTTTGAACCATTAATTTTAGTAACCAATTATTTCTAACCATTTAGATAAGTTACAGACTACCCGGTCGTTTGTACTCACACATTTATTTTGAATTTAGAAACAAAGTGTATAATTTCATTGTGAAAGTTCGCTTAACACTAATAAAAAAAAAAAAAAAAAAAAAAAAAAAAAAAAAAAAAAAATTCAAGGTGATAGATTGTCAGAGGAATGACTTATTGAGTAATGATAGTCAAACATTGTCATCACTGAATAATTTGGAAAACATAGGGCATCTCATTTCAACAAGAATATTTCACAATTCCTGTCAGTAAAGATAAATGCAAAGACTTGTACTCACGTTGAATGAATGCTTATCATGGCTACTATGCTTTTTGCAGGGTAACAAAGTGCGCCTACGGAAGAGGAAGAAGTTAAAAGAAGATGGTAAATCGGAAGAAGCAGATCATGAAGCCTGTTTTCCGGGAATTAACTTTGGACCGAAAGGCACATTGGGTGCCCTAACGAGTGATTCAGATTCCTCTGATGTCGAGTATCGCGATTTCAGAGTCGGTCTGAAGTTGAAGAAGTTGCAGTTACGTGTCAGGATGACAGCCCTTCTTCTGTTACTTAAAATTACTGAGGTAGGGATATTATTATGGCAACTTTTTTCCTTAAAAAAAATGTCTAGCTCTTGCAACTATCAAATTTTAGTCAGGCGGATTTCATTAAGTTCGTTCAAAATTTTAGTTACTATGAGTAATGATGTCTCAAATATTCTGAAGGCTGAAAACGAAAACTATCTGCTGAAAAAATCCACAATATGTAAGCGTATAAAATGCATGAAAGATTGCCATTTTATTCTTCATTTTAGATACTAGAACTTTTTCAAAACACTGAGAGCCTGCTTTAGCAGTTGGGAAAATTACTTTTAGTCAATTTTCATGTATTGACGTAAATTTTACAGCGTTTTGAGTCAAAAACTTAGAAGAAAATAAGTTATGTTGTTAGATAATTTTACATTTATAAGAGACAATTCAGCATCTCAGGCTACTAATGTCTTTACAGAAACTATGAATTATCAGTTAGGTAGGTATCAATATATGCATCGCTTTCCGCTATGCATCAAGTACCAAGCATCACATTCTAAATAATTTCCTTTTATGAATTTTTTTACCCAAATTATTCTTCAGACCTCTAATTTCAGTCGACTGCAATGGCTTTTTGTAGTCAGTTTTGTAGAATTCTTTTCACTCTTAAATATAACCTTCGAGTATTCGAAAGCCAACATGGGTTTCTTCTCTATGTTGAAACTTTTACTACATATCCCCTTAAAGATGGCTTTTTCAAAAAATACTTTTGATTTATTCAAGCACTTTTTCTTTCTCTTCTCTCTTTTTCAGATGGTAGATTTCAAAGAGATTTTTGGTTACTGGACTGCCCTTTTCAGGGGAAACCTGTCCCTCTTGAATGTTTTGATAAAAGACTCTTCAGTGAGAATGACACCAGTCATTACAACTGTCATCTACACTTTACTCTCCAACTCAAAATTATTCCTGGCGCAAGCTCAACAGAGGTAATCAGTCACATTTTCCCCCACATGTTTAAAGTTTTCGTCTATCAGTTTTAGAAATTCAAGGTTGCTGTGTGCTATTGCTCAGTCTTGAAGTACGGTGGTAAAACCCTAACTTAAACTCATGACCCCTCCAAAGGGAAAAAAAGGCGACATTTCACAGGTCTTTCGGTAAAAATAGTAAGAAATATAATATGTATTCAAAAGCCTTTTCATCCTCTTGATAATGATGTCTATCTGCGTTCTCAAGATTTATTTGTCATTTTTTTAACATTGTCGCTAATTATTACCAAATATTGAATCACCTTGCATTCCCTCCGAAAAAATTCTCAAACTTCTTGAACAAATTCCATAGTCAGGTTGGCCAAAGTTAGGGACAACCGTTACAAGTGGAGGGAAAACTAATAAACCTAAAAATCCAGGGAAAGTGGCATTTACAGGAATGAAATTTTTTAAATGTTGTACCTACCTTCTATATTGCTTGACCCCATGTTGGAGGAAGATTCAGCAAATTACATCCTCCAAGAAGTAAAAAAATAATCCAAAAATTGGAGGAAAAAGTAAAAGAGGTAAAAAGTCAGAAAATTCCATTTATAGGTTGCTGTGGCCACCCTGAGTTTTTTGAGTTGTCTGATCAACACCGCAATGCTACAGAAAAATGCCGTATGAACATTCGAGAGTTGCCAACTTTCCTACAATGTGATATTTAGTTTTGAGGAAAGTGAATATTTTTCTTTGAAATTTTCAGTAAAATTGTGAAGAAAATTATCTGAAAAATTGAAAGAAAAATATGCATACATTTACCAGGAAATTAATGTTTTATCAAAGAAAATTTGGCAACGTCTGTAAGTTTATACAGCATTTTTTCTCGGCACGGCAGAACAAACCTCAGCTCACTTAACTTCACTTCAAATGGAATGTACAAGTTTCAGTTGGAAAGTGGCTTATTATTTCATACTTGTAGATGTTGAAGTAGTCTCTCAGTGATTGTCTTAGAAGAATCGATGGGAAAGAATTTATAGAGCATCAACTTTTCTTTCAGCGAGCGGAATGAGACGGCAGCTTTCACGCCATTTTCAGCCACTCTTGCGGAGCTCCTTTGCTATATTCATAATCAGTTCAATGTTGCAATTAAGCAGTTTTTGTCAGTCCATCGATTCCCTGCCTTGCTTCATTGTGTGTCCTCTTTGATCATGAATACCCCCTACCACCGTCTCAAACCAGGTCTTATTACTGAACTTCTCAGAAATATTTACTCTGCTCTCCATCATAAAGGTATTTTCTTTTTGTTTTTTCTTTTATAGTGAAATGTTTATCATAAGCTTTTATGCGACAATATACCCTAAAAAAAATAAAGAACAATGCATGTGTATGAAGTATCTTTGTCTATAATAATGGAGGATTTGCACACAAAAATTTTATTGCTTCATCTGAGAGTGCTTAGTGAGCTGACTTCGCAGTATTTTTCATAATTGTTTTCTGACATGGGAAATTGGAGAAAAATAGTTATAAAAGTGAGGAAATGTGCCGCCTCATGACGTCATCTGGTGGCATTTTCCATTTGAACACATGTATTTTAGCAGACTAGATTATTTTGTCATATTTCCTCCGATAATTGTCCAATTTAGAAACCAATGATATCCTAGTACTCAGTTTTACTAGCAGTATCATTTTAAAGTTTAAATTTACAAAATTTCAGACACCTGCAAATTCTTTATTGCGGGTTTTTTTTTTTTTTTTTTTTTTTTTTTTTTTTTTTTTACCAATAATTCTTTGTAAGGCTAAGAAAAATTGTTGACTAATTCTTCTCAAAAAAATCAAGAGAAATCTGAGATGTCACAGTCAGAAGTACCTAAGTATATCTTTTGGAGCCTCCATCAGTAAAATGCAATTTCGCTTCAAATAATGGCTCCCAAGTCTAAAGTGTGAATTATATTAAGAAATTTCTTGGAATTCGTCTTAAAAGATTTTGTGTGGAATCATAAAGCCATGATTTTTCATGAAGTTTGGCTCGCAGTACAGCCTAGGTATCATATCGACGGTGAAACTCGCAAAGCACGTATCTCAATTTGGGACGTCGCAGACTTCTCGGTTATACTTTATTTTTTAAGTGGAGAATCACTCAACGTCAATTTTTAAAATCCTCCCTGATTTTTCTTCTCTTTGTAAAACATATTCTGTAAAAACTATAAGGAATTATGTCGATTTGTTCTCCTTTAAAAAATGAAATAGAAGAGAAGATTTTTGAACATTGCTAACGAGATACATGGTTTGAGAGTTTCACTGTAGAAATTCTTCTTTTAATTTTTACATAACTAACGCACCCAATAGTACTGTAAAGTATTTTGTCAACAGAGACAGATGTGGCTGTGGCAGCTATTACATGCATCAGCACTATTGCAGCGATAGACCCCAAAACTGAAGAACAAGAGCAGCTTTTCTTGTGCGGGAAGCCCCCTAACTTTCAAGACATGATCCCCACAGTTGACGAACCGTGGATCATTTCACTGGCAATTCAATCTTTAGAGGTGAGAGTACTTTGTATTAAATGCAATTTTATTTTTTCTTGAAATACATATATAGAAGGTTGTGCAAAGTTTACATGATTTTTAGTCTGAAAATAAAATGAATCAAGGCATGGAAAGAGCCTGTGAAAAAAAAATCATTTGTTTTCTTTATTTTCTATCTGTACAACAGAAACTCATGAACCAAAACCTTATCTCATTTGCAATGTTAAAAACTTCTTGCCATTTTTTATCTCATTGCAAGAAAACCAGGCAAGTTTTAATTTATAATATTTTGCACAATATTCCTTCTACAAGTGAAGCAAATTGATCACTAAAAGTAGTCGGATTCATTTTTGTATCCAATTCAAGGGTGGTGCATATTTTCATTATCATATCCGTTTCCACCTTTGTTCTCACATATTAATGGGTCTCTATAATTGAAGACTAAAAAGAATCAGAAGTAAAAGGGGCAGTACATAGATAAGGGAGTCTACGTAACCAAGGTAGAGAGCTTTATTTGGCTGATGGATGAATCAGCCCGGGTTCTTGCCGCAACATAGCTGGAACCTTATTCTTACTGCAAAAATATGGCTCAATTTCTTGCGTCACTGGTTGGGCCCCTGCGGAGTAGTGGTTTTAGCGCTAAGTTCTTGATCAGGAGCTCTCAGATTCGATTCCTGGGTCAGAGATCGGAGTTCGATGGCGTCAAATAACGCTTGCCTGGGGCTGATTGTTAATTAGGAACTGAGGGATGAAAGGGGCTTTATTTGTAAGCATGGGATTACTCCTTTGGGGACACTTAAAGAAAAAAGAAAGTAAACAAAATAATAAATAAATAAATATAATCATGCTAATATGACAATAAATGTAATAGATTCTCTTGTTGATTTGCACTTACAGGCTAAGAAAGAAGTAACTCCAATCCAAGTGGAGTATTTGCAACTGATCAAAGTATTGGCCAAGAATAATCACAAAATATTTTCTGAAAAAGTAATCGAAAGTCTGCTTGCTGTCTTGGTGAGAAACCTCCAAGAAGAGGATAACGCTGTGGTACAATTACACTCCGTCAATGTAGTAGAACAGATCTCTGCATATCTGCAGTTAGCTGGTATGTATAAAAAGGGTATTGTAGAAATCGAAACATTTGATGGTGAATTAAAAATCTCTCTCAAGAAAGTCTAGTCATTCTTACATAGAAATGCCTCTCTAGTCAATTTTTTTTTTTTTTTTTGTTATTCTGCTTTTTTACATGCGTAGCGCTTGGCCACCAGAAATTTAAATCAAATACATTTCGTAAAATTGCTCATTTTTTCTTGACATAATTCATCAGTTTAACTGAAGTTAAAACTGCCTGAGTTATGAACAAAGACATGTGAATAATCAATATCAAAGCATCTAAAATTGTTAAGCTTTCCTGGCAATTTGTCTGTTCCATTTGCATAAAAAAAGTGTAAATAACAAAAATTCAAATAAGAATTCTAAAGTACCGAAAAAAATGGTGCCCTAGATTTAGGCTACACAGTACGAAAAGAATGTAAATTAATTTATTAGGTGAGCAACTTTCCCAGAGGATCTTAAAATCCAAAATTTTGAAAATAAAAAGAATGTCGTTTCCAATATATCAAGAAATAATGTGGCCTCGCAAATTTCTTTCAGGTCTTAAAGATTTGAGCCTGAACCTGTGGAGTTCTTTGCTAGGAGGACCACTCATCCCTCTTTTCCAACAAGTAAAAGGACAGCTTCCAGCAGCGGCGTGTGATTGCCTCACAGCGTTGGGCTCATCAACTTTTAGTGAGCTGGATTCGCGGTTACAATCACTCTGTGTTTCACTCGTTTTCGGGTGCGCCGGACATGAAGAGCCCACGGTTCGTGCGGCAGCTATTCAAGTCATTGGAACATTCCTCAGCTACCCTTCTCTAGTCAGTGATGTCCAGTTTGTGTCGGATGCATCCAAATCTGTTGTCGATTTAATGACCGATAAAAGTTTATTTGTGCGTATGAAAGCTTCATGGGCATTAGCAAACTTGTCGGATATTTTTCTTGTTGAGTAAGTTTTCATTTATTTTTACGCCGAATGCTTCTGCTTTAACCGACCTGAATTTACCACCAGGCAAGGTACACTTTAAAGCATCCTGATATATATTTCGAAATGTAGTGTAGAAAATGATTTGCACAACGAAAATTACTGAACTCAACTTCTAGCCAAGGTATTAACGTTTTCATTCAGCACTTGTTACGAAAAATTTGAATTCTCACTCACAAGAAAAACCAGAATTAATGGTAATCAAATTGCGTATAACAATGATTTTGGCAGGTTACTCAATGTGGCTACTGCCACTCATAATTATGCAGTATTCCTCCCTAAAACAGAGGAAGTAAAAGTAGTCAAAGTTATTATTTGTTTTTGTTTTTCTGTTCTTGGTTCAAAGGAGTTCAATGAAAAGCTGCTTGGTGATATCTCCTTTGCTGAAAACATGCATGAATGCTGCTCAAGATCACGACAAAGTAAGTTCTTTTATTTTTGGATAAAACGATTCACAAAACACTATCACAACTTGAAGTCCGTCCTTGATACTGTCAAAGTTATATTTCTGTCAAATGTACTCTCACATTTCCTTATATGTTCTCTTACTTTCAATATGCATGTTTTTTCTATGGAACTATTTACACAGAAATATTTTTAACTCGAATTTTAGAGTCTCTCGAATCAGGGATACAAGCTCTTAAAAGTTAGGGAATTTTACTGTAGAGCCTCAAATCTTTTTCCTCCAGCCACATCTTAGCATTTTTTCAGTTTTCAAGTGACTACGCCTATAATTCCTCATAAAGAAACTTTAAAGTTCCTTCATGACGAATGAAAAAGTTTCTTTATGAACTAAAAGTTTCTTTATGAATTCTACTTAATTAGAATTAGAATTCATGCCCAAAAAAATGGAAAAGATAGGGAATTTTATGCTCCGGAACGTTGAAAAGTCATCTTGTTCAAGTTACCAAATTTTCTCTTTTTCCCAGTACGTATGTTCTTTTGGTGCTACAAGAGAAAAGGTGTAAAAACGCATTGACATGAACACGACACACGTTTATACTTTTTTACAATATTTCTTCATTGCATCTAATTTAGGTGCCCTGAATATGGTGTTGGGTCTCCATAATTTCCTTGATTATGTTTTCAATATTTTTTTTATAGGTAAAGTGGCATGGTGTGCGAGCTTTAGGAAACATTCTCAGGGTAATCTCAGACTCAGAGTTGGAGACACTGCAGAAAGAAGATATAATTACCGCAACCTCAATTCTCATTACAAATGCCTCTTCAAGTTCTTTGATGAAAGTGAGTAACTAACACATCATCTTCACAAGCTTTTTCTTTTTTTATGCTCAACACTGTGAATTTTAAGTTGTAGTAAAACAAGGTTTTTGCAAATGACACATTACTTAGATAAAGTCATTAACATTCATGACTGAAGCTAAACGAAGAGGCAGTAATTCAAAAGTTAGTCCGTGTTTAATATAATAGAAAATATTCTATCTAGTACCTCCTTACTCTTTTTTCTTGTAGGTATTATTAAGAAAAATAACTTCATCAGTTCAAAGTTCATATTTTGAAGCATAATGAATTTTGATCAATTTTTTTCAGGTTCGCTGGAATGCCTGCTATGCTATTGGAAACTTGCTAAAAAATTCGTACCTTCATTCATATTCAGCTGATTGGCAAGTATGTAACACTTCACACCTGTTCTGTTGTACCAAGAAAGAACGCTGTATGAACATTCAGACGTTGCCAAAGTTCCTTCAATAACATGAATTTCCACAAAAATTACTGAATATTTTTCTTTGAATTTGATATGGAATTTTATTTGTGATCAGATCAAATTACCTGAAAATTTCAAGAAAAAATATTCATTGCATCTATCAAAAATAAACATTTTATCGGAGAAAATCTGCCTACTCATGAATGTTTTTACAGCATTTTTCCTTAACACAGCAGTATTGCTAATTTATTTATCTATACATATTTATTTTGATCATCTCTTAAAGTTTTGCATCTTATGTGGGGCTCAAGAAATCTTGACTAAACAATTTCCGCTGTGAAAGTACATTGCAATTTCTCTTAAATTTTTTATATCATTTCTAATCCCAATACCAGTTGACTCACTTTAACTTTCAAGTTTTTCAAACCAGCACTATTTCTCCTCTTTTTTGTTGCAAATTTTAAATATTAGAATGTACGTTTTTAATGGAGGTTTTTACCATGTGACCTTTTACCTTTTTGAAAAAAGACCTGAGATTAACTGTGTCATGAATTTTTGACTGAAAAAAGGAGTGTATGAGAAAGGTTTGCGATCTCACTCGATCTTTTTCAACTCTTGCTGTTGGGTGCAATAGGGCCTTTGTCACATTGTCAGATGTTTAAACTTAAGTATTCAAAATCATTCAATTAAAAGCAGTTGGTTAGAATGTTATTCTCGTATGCCCTCTGGAATTATTGCACAGTTTATCAACAGTGAAACCCCCAAACAACGTCTCTTGTTTCGTGACGTCTGTTCCTTCTTGTCGTGCTTTATTTTTTAAATGGTAAACTACTCAACGCCAATTCTATTAAACTTCTGTAGTTTTTGTTCTCTATGCGAAGAGTATCTTGTGAAAACTGCTAAAAATAATGATAATTTATTCTTTTTCAAAAAAAATAAAATAGGAGCGAAGATTTTAAAGCACCGCATAGGAGATACAAGATTTGGGAGTTTCCTCGTTGTTATATCTCTCATTTTTACCTTTAAGCATATTTAGTAAACTTTTCAGCAGAATTATTTGTTTCCCTCTATTAATTTTACGCATTCTCATTTAATTTTGCAGAGCAACGTATTCAAAGTGCTGTCAAACTTGGCTCTTGAATGCTCCAACTTCAAAGTTCGATTGACAGCATGTGCAGCCTTGGTGTCTGTTCCATCAAGAGAACTTTACAAAGAACATTACTTACCTCTTTGGCCTACCTTCATTCAAGCTTTGGAGAACTCTCAAAGCATAACAGATTTTACAGAGTACAAACACCAGCACAACCTCATCGACCAGGTAAATGCCAGGAATTTTCGTTCAATCCGTATTTTTGTTTTCTGTGATGATGAATGTGTTTGTAAATGTCCTCAGAAACAGATATCTCCCGAGGTTAAAATTTTTGAAGAGAACGACACTGATTACGTTGAAAAATCAGTATTTGAGTTTTTTGCAATACATACTTAATTTCATCCTTGCCAAAAAAAAGAATAAATGGTGGATAGTTCAACTCATTTTTGGGCCAAAAGAAGCATAGTTTTGCATTAAAAGCTGACTATTTTGTCCTGGAAATTTAAACTTTCGACCCTTTTTTTTTAAAATTACGTTCTTTAGCCTTATACTTCATAGAAGCTGTGAGGAGACGCCCAATTTTCCCAGACAATTCGTCATTTCAGGGGGAAATTGGCAACGTCAGGAGGAGCACCGACTTTAGGAAAAATGCTGATGTCCGCTGGGAAATGCGCATGCGCGCCGCCGGCCGACCCGAGCGTAGGGAGCTGGGCCACTTGCTCCGACGCTCGAGGAAAGCCAGTCTTCGCAACGTGGTCGTCTTGTGCAAGTGCTCAGGGCTCCGGTCTGCACTCGTACGTCATCGACGAACCGCAAAAATCAGACGAACGACTCCGACTCGCTTTTCAGCACCGGATATTCCTTTCCGAGTCTCTTCCCTTTTAGCTGTCCCATTTCAGTCTTGTCGGGCTCTTGTCCATCGGAATAGGATTGTTCAACTCCAAACAAAGGAATACATTTGAAAAGATCGTCAAGGATAGATTTTGTCTTCTTCATTGACTTCTTCATTTTTGGGAGGGTCACCGACTGCCCCCCCCCCAAAAGCCCCCACTGTTGTGTTGCGTCGTGGTCTGCACGAGATCTCTCTCTATAGAGAGACCACGGGCGACCACTGTCCGACACAACAGCCCCCCCCCCTGGAGTCCTGTGACGTCAGCTCGAGATATCTCTCTTTAGAGACGTCCCGTCGGCTGACGTCGCGACGCTCCAGAAAACGACCCCCTTTCGACCCTAATCAGGGTCATCACAAAGCGTAATTAGGATTTGACCTTCCTGGGCGTTTTTTACACTAAAATATTTGTCAATGTATCTCAATGAAGTGTTATGTACTAATATTGCAATTTTAAGCCCTCTAGCTTAGAGAGTTTTTCTTTTTTTCATGAATATTTATATAGCTTTTATGAAAATCTTTTCCTATCTTTTGTATGTGATTTTTCTCTCTCTTTTGCTACCTTCCCCCTCCCTCCCCCCTTCTTTTATCATTAAGATAGCCTTTACTGCTGTTGTTCTCCTGCCCTGATGTTTTTCTTTCCTTTTTCAGATTTGTCTATCCATTAGTTACCTAGCGAAGTTGTGCAGGCCTGAAGACCTCGACCACATAGAGGAGATTTTGATTGTAAATGTTGAAATGCTGAAGGATAATTTCGTCAAGTTTCACAATCGAGTCGTACCCGAAAAATCAAGTGAGCTATCGGAAGCTACAAGTTACCTTTTATCTCTTCTGGACTCTGGTGACGTTTCAAAAAGGCGCTCTGAAACTATTTGCATCCTGATTTCACTATTCACAAATGATGTAATTTGAAAAATCAGAGTAATAATCTCGCTCTAAAGAGTGTCACTGTGAAAGAGACTGAAGGCAGGGTTGCCACAGTCAAGAAACACCGGACAATATTAGGGATATCCTGGAAATGTCAAGAGAAAATGACGAAAGTGTCAGGGAAAAATTGTGAAGCCGCCTTTGTTTGTTTTAAAGAATAAGTTTGACTTTTTGAACAACAGATTTTGTATAAGAACCATTTCAAATTATGCAATTTTAACCTTCTGGCATTTCTTTAATTGTAAGAGAATTTTATCAAAATGTGACAAGAAAATCAGAAGAATGTCAGGGAATTTCATTCTCTAAATTCAAATTCTGTGGTAACCCTGCAAAGAATGAAGAGTATTCTCATTTCTTGCATTCCATGAAGGGATTCTAATCGGAAGCCATTCATTTTTGTCATTTACCAAACTTCGAGTTTCTAAGTTACATTTTTGAACATATATCCTGGGCCAAAAGTGGTTTTTGGAATAATTAATTTGCTGAATGCGATTTTTGTCTGAAGTTACACAAAAATTACCATGTCATTCATTGTTGATGAATGTTTATAACAAGCCCATTGTTATTTCATTAATCACAGATGGTAATGCCTTTAGAAAAGCTTCTTGTCTGACACGATATGCTACATTAACACACGGGCACACGTCTACTAAGATTTTTTTTTTCACTTTCATGTCACATTAATGATTTGTAATTTGAACTTGTGGTATAGGCTGATGTAACTACCTTTAGCTTCTCAGACAACATCCATTGCCTGAACATGCTTTTGTGTAACTTATTAAGTGGTATCATCATTCAGGACCATTTTCCAGGGATAAAACAGTTTGATATGTGAAATTTTTTACGCCTTCGGTCGTCATGTTCCTTTTATACTAATGCAATTTATTTTTTACTTACACTGCAAGTTTTTATTGGAAGCTAGGTTTAGGAAGTAAAATTTCTAATTAAGTACAATGAACTTCAAAAAATGCATGCTTAAAATATTTGAAGGCGCAATTTTTTTTTTCCTGTCAGTGTTTCAAATAAGAAAGAATTTTAAACTAGCTCTTCAAGTTTTTACCTGTGCCATTCAAGTGCTGTAAACATATGCACTTGAAAGCAGGTATGAATTAAAAATAACTTTTGAATCACATTAGGCAACTGAAATACCTACCTACCAAAGATTTCTTTTTCTGCCATGAAAACAGCTCAAGAAGATTTTTTATGGGATCTGCATCTTTATATGAACCATGATTTTTGCAGTTACTTTTTTTTTTTCCCTTGCAATAATTTTCTTCTCTATTACCTACACCGATACCCTGGTGACTGTTGAAAATGGTTACTTATACATAGGTACATGGGTAACTGTTAAAAATATGTTTATATTTTTACAACAAGCTCCAGCTTTTGATTAATAATAGTAGCCTTCTTTTAACATATTTTGAAGTATTAAAAAAAATTCATAAATGGTTTATTTTATTTTGTTATTTTAACTTTCCGATCATTGTTACTTGATGGTTCTTTCAAAAGGGCCTTCGTTGTTCATTAATTTTATACCACTAATAAAACGTTATTTTTATATTTAAATTAATTTTTCCCCTTCCTTCTTGAAGTAGTATTTCACCAACTTTTTTCAAGTATTTTCTCTCAAAATAGTCGGTCAACAAGTAAATTTGAATGTATTTAAATAAAAGAGGCCTGTCTTAAATGGACACTGAGTTTATGTGGAATGTGAATAGGCTTTTTTCGATTATATGAGGATCTTTCTGACCCGAGAGCATGTAGAGGTAGCTACAGAGCGATATCTACTGAACGTTTATCTGTTTCACTGACAAAGTGAAATGAGATGTTTTTTTTTTACATGCATCTACATGCATCCTAAGGTACTTATTGTGTGCATTCTCCTCTCAAAATATTCAGAATGATATTAGAATTAGAATTGATGGAATTTTCAGATAGAGCAATCAGCTCTGTAGGGGCTGAATAGCTTAGTTACAAATAAGAAAAATCTACACTATCTATTTACCTGAATCGAATGTTTCATCAGTTTGCATAGTAAAACATTTGCTCATCAAGTACATCATCCAATCAGTCCTGCTGGTTGCGTTCTACCGAATTGTAGGATATTTTAGTTCCTTAAAGTTAAATGTAAAGAAACAGTTGCCTTTTGATTACCTTCTCTCTTTATCTCAAAGTAACAGAAAAACAAATGAAACTTCAGAATAATTTATTCCTTGATGAATGCAGGTCAATTCTTCAACTTGCTGACTGAATAAGTTTGTTTAAATTTATTTTTTGAAATACGGTTATTCTGGTGGACATTCAGGAGCCTACTCTCTGACAATGGTGAAACTGCAGAAATGCGTATCTCAGCTTGCGGTGTTGCGGACTTCCTGTCATGCTTTATTTTTTACTTGGACAACTACGGAACGACATTCTTTTAAAATTTCAGTAATTTTTCTCATCATTATGAAGAATATTCTGTGAAAATTTCAAGCCATGATGTTGGCTTGGCCTCCCTTTGAAAAATAAAATAGTAACAGAAAATTCTAGACACCGCAACCGAAATACGCATTCTTGCAGTTTCACCGTCAATAGGTAACAGACCAGAAGTCCAAAAAATGAATTTTTAAGTGTTTATTTATCAATAATTTTATAAAAATCGGCATTAAGGCTATGGAGAAATTCTTAGAAGCTTACACAAAATACTTACTTAGCTCACATTTCCCCCAAAATGTTAACAAATTGTTGAAAAATTGGACTTAAGTTACTCCTCATCAGTGTCAAAACAGCCATCTGTCATTAGTCTATGAATTGCTTAAAAAAATACCATCTGAGTCTCAGGCTGCTTAATAATGGCTGGTAACTTATTATGCAGCTTCCCACCTATTGAACATGGGGCTTACTTACGAAAATAATATTTCCAGAAATTTGAGAAACTATTTTTGAGGCAACGAAAAAGCATCCAGGATAGCTTCAGACCAAGTTCTTGTTGCTTTGTTAACTGAGGTCCTAGTCTAAAAACTATCTCTTATCTCTGAAACCAATTACGGGCCACTGAACACACAATGGACCCACATAAATCACAATGGGCTATTAGAAAAGGTAGGTTTGAATTAATGTACTACATTATGGTAACAATTTATCCTCTTCAATATTCCATGAAGAAAACAAATCTTATTACCACAGGACGTCAGGATAGGTATCAACTCTTACACAAGATATGGGTGCTCATTTACCATTAATATTGGTTTAAGGGTAAAACAAATGACGTCATTTGTATGATCTAACTTCCACTTGATTTGAGTCAAATATTTCTTAATATCTCGTTCAGAGAATGATCTCCGAACTTTCCGTTGCACCTATGATGATTCGTTACCCATGTAAGCTTTTAAAGATAAAACACGTGGCTTTCTTCTGGTTCAGTACCTTGTCTTGTCGCCCATTTGAAAAGAGTACTTTTTGTAAATTACAAATCCTTAAATTTAGAACTGGTTGTAAGTACTTAGTTACTTCGTCTCTTATTTTTTATCAATCTGTTGGGTGCCTAAGCAAACTTTCAGCTTCTTCAAACGCGGTAATGCATTCTACCATGATTTTGAGTCCAGAATAAGAAGCTTCAAACTCGAATAATATCTGAATAAAAGCACTGGATTCCTGAGTAATTCGAAATTACATTTTCTATGCATTTGTGTAGCAAATGCTGCGACACTGCAGGAGCCCCTAATTTCCTACCTAGGTGGATTCCGTAAGAGCCAGAGCTTTCAGAAACTAGTGGGTCTAGTGTTGAAATCCTCCCGCATGGTATTCTAACCTCAAGAGTTAATTCTTACTTAATTCAAATAAAGTACTTTAATTGACAATAAATTGTTGCAGCCAGATTTGGAATGATCAAGAATGAAAAAATTAAACCAACTGGGTACATACTGGTACATACATATTTGATGGATGACCAACATCTTAGGTTAGTTTTATCCTGGAAAAAGAAACTATATTGACATTTAGACGCATTCTGTTCTTCAGTTGCTGGTTAAATTCTTAAGAAAGATACAATAACACCTTTGCTAATTTATTATATGTATTCAATCAGTAAAGAGATCTGCTTCGAACGAATGAAAACTAAAGCAGAAGGAATTTTCATGCTTTGTTTACAAACACAACCAAGGGTGCGCATGGAAGCGTGACGATTCATGAATGAACCGTTCAAAACAGAACGGACCAATGAGAGAGCGAGAATCCGGGTCATCGTACTCATCGTAGTACGCTACGTAGTATTTGTAGTAAGCGTTGCCGGATCGAATGGGCAAATGACGGTAAAAGCTTTCTGGACCATGAAACATGATAATATACTCCCGATTTCAGTGGGAATTTCGCTATTTCTTACCTTACGCGCTCTATGAGCACGAGAACGAACTTAACCCCTCGCTAATCAATTCTTGATGATACTAGATAGCGTTTTCCGTCGAATTAGGAAAATTCGGCTCTTTGATTCCACTCGACGAAAATAGGTTGGATGAATATTTGGACTGCATTTTGCAATTTGGAACTATAAATTCTGGCTTTTCTGGAAGAACAATTATGTGCATAGGGAAACTAATGGCACCTACGTTATTTTTAAACCGGGCTCGAATTTATAGTTCCAATTGCAAAATGTAGTCCATTTAGCCTCCGTAAACTGCTGTTCTTTTCCTCGAATACTGTTTCATTTGCCGGAAAATACGAGAATGATTAAGCTTCGACACGAGTTCTCGATCGATAGGTCGAGGGGGGGGAGGGGGTTCGAGAAGTGTACTTAAGCATTTATTCATACCGCAAGATTGAAGATTCTGAATCTATGTGCCATTAATTGTGAAGAAATTGAAACATATTAATGGGGAAAAACAACTTTTGGTGATTCTAAACATATAGACGAAAGTTTTTTTATTACCATTGAGTAATAATGAATAATATTACGTTTGCACTATTCTATTTGATCGCTGAATAAGTTCAGAAATTCGAAAAAATAAGGAAATGGGTGTTTTGCTGCATATATCTTATCTTATCGATTTACTTTTAGTATGAACCTATCTTACTATGGTCATTGGAGTTCAAGTAAGGTAACAACTTTTCTAGGATCCTAAAACTAGAACTATGCTTACAAGGCTAGAACTACGAGTGCTTTATAAGTGAGAGGGAACGCTGAAGATTCCGCAGACGATTTTGTAGTTTTGAGCTTCTGATTTTGCGAATGAAGCCTTTCCGAGCTTGAGCTGACAATAAAACAATGAAATTAGGAACAGTCGAGGAGGAGGAGTGGAAATTGGAGATTACTCGCCGAAGTAAGTTGCTCCTTTCCTTAGAGGGTTCTGAACTGGCCCAGTGGCGTGGCGTGCTTTGCGATGTATCGATTGTTCTGCCGTTTAAACCTATAGAAAAGGATCGATAAACAGGGTGTTCGCAGCGAACACCTTAGTAATCGATTCTTTACCATAGGTTTAAATGGCAGAACAATCTATACATTGCAATTCACGCCACGCCACTGAACTAACCGTATGTTGATGTGGATTTCCAGCTAGACTATATTTGGGGGGCTTAGAGGACAAGACGCATAAGTGCACACTGGAAAAAAAACACATTGGTTCTAGAGTCTAGACTCTTAAAAACATCGACAAGAAAAATTCTCTTGATTCAATCGGATTTTTTCTTAAATTAAGAACCAAGCCTCTTAATTTGAGCGGATTTCCTTTTGATTTAAGCTTAAATCTGATTGAATCAAGAGTATTTTTTCTTGTCGATGTTTTCAAGAGTCTGGACTCTAGATCCAATGTGTTTTTTTTCCAGTGCAGGTTTTGAAAATAAAAATGAGGCATTGATGATTTCGGATAAAACTAATCTTAATGCATATTCTGTGAAAAAATCGCTCCCGAATTCTGATTTTTAAGCATCAAAAAGTCAGTTTGAACTTTCTTTCCGCCATAAGGATCCATTCGATTTCGAAACTTCAAACACGGATTTCTCGAAATAGCAAAAACGGTACTTATGCGCCTTGTCTTCCAAGCCCCTCATTTTGCCTAACTCTCCCGCGAAAGCAAAATATGTTGGGATGCGCGCTCGAAACATATTTCGTGAAAAGCGTCCACGATACGACGCTGCATGTTGCACTCATCAATCTTCGATCGATAAAGGTGGGGTTCGCAGCCCACAATTCAGAGGGGCAAAATGTTCATACCTACATTTAAAAAAAAAAAAAAAAAAAAAAAAAAAAAAAAAAAAGCATTTTTCGGTAAATTTACAAAGTCGCAGTAAAAATCAGGGATAGTTGACTTCATCGGCACAACAAGTAACGTTGAATGTAAGAAAATGTGTAAAAGAAACTAGCAAAACGCCCTTAGTCAGCGTCAAATGCAACGAACACTGAACGTATTTCATTTTTACACCTGGATGCAACTATTCGGGCTTCACGGATGTCCGTGTTGCATATGCACGAATAGGAAGGCGTTTTGAGTCTCCGGGCACTCACCGCTCCACTCGTGGCGCGGCAGCGGACAGTATTGTGAGGATTCAAAGAAGTTAGTTAGTTAGTTAGTTAGTTAGTTAGTTAGTTAGTTAGTTAGTTAGTTAGTTAGTTAGTTAGTTAGTTAGTTAGTTAGTTAGTTAGTTAGTTAGTTAGTTAGTTAGTTAGTTAATATAATTTAAGACATTCAGCGTCAGGCTATTAACGTCTTTACAGAGAATTTTGAAAATGGGGGTATATACGAAAATTTAGATTTTTAAATTAAGAGAGGCAAAGAGTTTCAGTAGTTTGGTAGTGACATTGGGTTAATCGCATGTTAGTGGGTTTGTATTCCTGTTGATTGTAGGTGTCTATAGATCTGTGATTGGAGATCCCTGAGGGCAGTGCAGTCCATAATTACATGTTTGACGGTTAGAGGTGATAAATTGCAGAAGTTACAGATGAGTTTATTTTACTTACTTATACGCTTACTTATACTTATGTGCACAGGAATTTTAATGATATAGACGTTGTTCCTAAACCGAGTGAGAATTTACAGTTCTTAATTGCAAAATTTATTCCACTTATTCGTAAAATAGTCATTTTTAAACAATTTTCTTTTTTCTAAATCTCAGGGTTGACGGAAAGGTGTGTTTAGGAGACGCAAAAATAAGGCGCATTATGATTTTCAACTTTACTTAATCTTTTCTTAATTGTGTATTTTTCTAAGAAATTTCGGATACATTTTATTTTCGGTATGTTTTACTTCATTTAAACCCACGTTCAATGTTTTTTTCTTCCTGCAGGGCAGTGAATCAACTGCACTGACGAATTGCTTTTGTCCACTAATACTTGCAATGCACCCAGATATTCAGGTAAAATCTAAATCTATAATTTGGGCATGTAGTAGGAACAAGAGTTCCGTTTAAAACGAAATGACGATACAAACTATTTTTTGCTTAAACTTTGTTCACCAAAAGAAGCAAAAAATAGAGAACTTTTTTGCTGGCCGATGACGTGTGCGTATTTGATCACAAAAAATTATTGAGTTGACACAGTCTCGACGGACGAAACTCTCGAGAGGATTAATGGATGACAATGAAATAAAATAAATCGTTTGAACGTATAAATGTTGAATGTCAATGGCATCCGTGCCAATCAAGTATCTCAGTTTGTTTTATGTTTCATTCATCTGAGTTTTTTTTCATTTTCTATTTTTTTGCAATTAAAAATTTGGGTGTCATTTGGCCAAAAGCCTTGCGGTTTTCAGTCTTTTATTGCCTCAGTTTCAGTTTTTTATTTTAGTTTCATTAATATTTAAATCTGTTGTTTACTGTTATGTACTGTACTTGTTTTGTTTTTGGAGGTAATTATCTGAATCTGCATCTTTCACAATTTTTTTCATTAGAGCCGTGGGACCTTCATCCGGTGGTTCAAATTATATATTTTCTCAATGCAAATATAATATTTTGTGCAATATAGCAAGGAGATCTACACGATTTCCTCCTGGACGTCCTATTTATCGATTACCTATGTTATCACAAAGATCCAGCCAAATGTTGGCAGATTTTATTGAAATTTTGGAAATTAGTGAATATTGTTCAATATTGGTGCATTTAAGGTGACAAGCAAAGCTGTATCTGCCTGCATTTGAAGATACACCTACACACAGTTTAGATTATGTGTTCCTTAATTGGAATCTTTTAACTTTACCAAAATACACCATTTTGTTCTGAATTATTTTCTTGATGAATGCATGTAAATCTCACTGGATTTTAATGTAAAAATAACTGAAATGTCTTTTTCTGAACACAGGAAAAAGTTTTTAAGGAACAGTACGGTATTTTTGGGAATGAAAACAGACCTGTTACCTACAACTGAGGATATAGATAAGATGGAATATACTGAGGAAGTTATCAAAGGGACTCTTTGGCTGTTTCCAACACTACCTTTCATTCTCAGATCCATAGAAGAAGACATTAAAATAAGTGAGTAAAATAAGTGAACCGCATCATCGAAAGTCACGTTTTTAAGCAAGATTTTTTTTTCTAGGTTGCCTTTTAGACCAACGATTGGTCTAGTAACGATTCTCTCTAAAAATGCCATGATCGCGTAGACTCTGGCTTTTCTTGCAAGTGGAAAATTCTAATTTTTCGTGACTAGATATTGATAATTTTTCGTGACGTTAGATATTTTGTTAAAAAGTTGATTTTATTTAATCATTTCGTCGTATGAATCATGTGTTACGTAATTTTTTCTTTCTTTTTTTTCTGCTGGTTTAATGGCTTCGTATCTAGCACCTTCAGCCAACTTTAGACAATGAGTCCGTAGACATCGTGGGATCTCCATGCACCAGGCTTTTCCAATTTTCAGGGATTAGTGCCGAGGAGAATCTGTTTCAGCAGATCTACTCGTCAATTCCGTAAAAACTAGACGCCACCACCGGGATCCGAACCCGGGACCTATTGACCTAGAGTCAGACGCGCTGACCACTAGGCCAATCTCGCCGGCTACGTAAAATTTTGAGAAGAAAATATATGCCAGGGTGCTCAAATTTATAACTCACTTAGTGATCCATTATAATTCATAGCGCAGCCTGACAATGTTAGCCCAACGTACGAAGATCTAAAACTAAAATAAACTCTTTATAAATTAATAACGAATTGTTGACTTTTTTTGCATCTGATTCGATAACAAGTCAAACCTTTTCAAGGAGCGATGAAACTACCTTGAGTACACTCACAAAAACGAGAAAGGAATAATCTATAAGGCTACCGCGCTGGTAAAACCGAATGTTCGACGAAAACGATAAAAAATAGAAGATACTCAACAAAAAAAGAACCAGTTGACCCTTCTATGGTCAGGTCGTGTTTTCAATAATTGATTGGCAAAATTGACAGTTTATCGAGTAGAGTTTGGGAACTGTGTCAACCGATAGCGCGATTATGTGCGAAGTGCTTTGATGCCCTACATAATATCGGAAGTAATTTTATGAAAAGGTGATTTGCTCGTTATCATTTGGTGTTTTAACTATCACCCGTTCTATTCATCTCTCGCGTCATAATGTAGTTTCCTATTTATTCATTATATACTGAATTCGCACTTTAAAACGTATATACCAAACTTTTGAGCAGCAAATAATAAATTGGGGATCGGTTATAGTGTGTCAGAGTATAGTTTGCTTTGAATATATATAGTACTTTATTGCATCAACGCATCGCCAATCATCAATTTTAGTCTAGAACTGTGATACATTGTGTTTGATTGTGCGTTTATTCGTGTGCAATGGAAATATTAATCCCTGGACTGCTTGACGTCACTCGGGCACTGTTGAGTATCCTGTGCATCTGCTTGACCCTGATATGGGGCATCAATAAATGGAATAGCAGACATAAGGAGCTACTTGCTTCAAAGTTCCCTGGACCGACAGCTCTGCCAATCATCGGCAACGCGCTTACACTTTTGAACAAAACTCAATATGGTAAGTGACTATTTTGGAGTAAAATAGTAACATTAATCTTCAACTACTGCTCGACTGTTCAGCGTTCCAGACACGTTCAAAAGTAATTAGGGTTCTGGGAACAGGGCCCGTATCGAAGATTCGAGTTGGAACCTTATTTTTGCCGTCACGTCTCACATGCAGGTAAGTAATTTGTAGGATGAAAATTGACGAGTGCTGAAAATGAGGAAACACAGCGACTGTAAAATTAATTAAAAGAAATAAAATAATAAAAAGAAAAATCCATGATGAGCCCTTTTTCTGGAGATTGACTGGTGGTAAAGGTATTATGTAACTTAGGAAGATCTTTTTAGCCTATGCTGCCATGCTAAGGAAGAACGCCGTATGAACATTCGAGAGTTGCCAAATTTCTTTCGATAAAGCGCTCATTTCTTAAGAAAGTTATGAATATTTTCCCTTGAAATTTACAGGACTTTTTGGTGGAATTGCGAGGAAAATATTCTGAAAAATTGGATGAAAAATATTCATAAGTTTACCAGGAAATTTGGCAATGCCTGAAGGCTCATACAACGTTCTTGCCATTAGTCTCTCTCGCAGATAAGTGCTTTTACGGGTGGGTCAGAAATTTCAGTTCCTTATTGCAAAATTAGGTCCAGTTATCCTTCTGTTTTATTTGTTTCTTATAGTTTTTCTAAAGCCTAAGGTGAAGTTATGAACTTCTGGGGGTTGCATATTTGTTTTAAAATNTCCTCTAACAAAATGTTCACCTGTGCAGTGGTATCGTTTTTGAAGCGGGAAGCTCAAAATAACGCAATTTTCTTACGCAGATTGTGAATTTATGAGTGCATTTCAGACTTTGCCAATGCGCTCATCGTGATTTTTGAGGCATTATCTATAAGAAACAACTCTTCATTCTGCTCTAGCAAAAGTTTGCAACAGGCCCATTGTTTATCTTAAAACTTCTCCAACGTTTTCTTTTGTTGACAATGGTAGGCAAAAATAATTTTACTTGTAACAAGGAGGAATGTTTTTCCCTTCCGAACAAGATGTGAGTGAAAACATCGGAATTTCTTTTCTGATGATGGGTTTCATTTTTGCTCGGTGTTTTTAGCTGCCTTGCGGGGCTCAAACGTAAGAACAAAATTCAATTAGTTGTGTAATTGACCTATTCTCGAGAACCCCAATAAAAAATTGGACATCCAGCAGTGCAACATACCATTGAAAAATCATCGAAAGATTCCTTATGATCACCCAGTGCTGCAAAATTTCCCATGAAGCCGTTTTTTGATTTTTTTTCTTTAAGAAGATGTGCAAATTTTGCACCAGATACAAAGATATTGTTTCTATGGATGGTCTTTGAGGAATTATCCAGGATATTTATGCAAATTGATAGTATTTTAGGTGCCTTTAATTTTGTTAATTTTCCAGACTTGTTATGGACCATTACTGGACTTTGTGAAGAGTATAGATCACCATTTAAATTCTGGCTCGGGAGTAAACTTCTAGTTTTCATCACAAAACCAGAAGATATCCAGGTAAAGAATTTATGAAGTTGCTGATCACCTTACGATTTTGCAACACTTACAAGTTTTCTGAAAAATAAGCATAATTGCATTGCTCTAAAACACGTGTGTGATCTCAAAAATATTGCCAACCAATCATTGGTTGTTATTAAAACCATGAAGATAGAAAAAAAATCAGAGAATTATGCCATTTATTATAATTAGAACTCTAATTATATTTTCCAGTCTAAACTATTCCACTGAAAGACATTGGAGCTTCATCAAGAACAAGAACAAGATATTTGGTCCTAGTTGTAGAGCCGAAAAGGTTTAATGATGGCGGGGGAGGGGGGTGTTAAAAATAATGAAGGAGAATTGCGTAATTAACGGGGGTGAATGAGAGCAGAAGGGGATTTAGAAAATTGCTATGAGGAGCATAAGAAATATGGCCAGGGAAGACCGCGCCCTCGGGCTCTCCCTACGAGTAGAAAAAATTTACATTTTTTCTTCAAATAATAAGGCATTTTTGGGGGTTCATAAAAAGTGTGGATTTAGAAAATTGATTTTCCGAAAAATTGATGGGTGATAATAGAAAAAAGAGGTCATTTTTGTTTTCGGCAGCTGAAAGTACGTGAGAACTGGCCCATAAGACATCTGCATAAAGTCATTTTGTTGTCTTTTCGGATGGAAAACAAACGAACCAGTTTTACAAGTGCGAGTATAGGCGGATTTCGCACGCCATTTAATTGGACAAACCTTTTTATCAGATCAGACGGAACGGAGAAATATCTATGATGCAATAGTGAAAGTCTATTGAGCGAGCTGAACACGAGGATACCTTTTGTTTATAAATTGAACAATTATTGGAGGAAATATGACGAAATAATCTAGTCTGCTAAAATAAAAATACATGTGTTTAAGTGGGAAACGCCCACAAATGACGTTACTAGGCGGGAAAATTTCTCACTATTAAATCTATTTTTACCACATTTCCAATGTAAGAGAAAAAATTATAAAAAAAATACTTCAAAATGCACTCTCAGGCGAGGCAATAAAAGATGTCCGAGCAGATACTCCATTGATGCGCGAATGTTACGGAGACGGAATGAGTGTTTTGAACCTTGCCGCACTATAGCGCGTAACTATTATTGCTCTCAAGCCGTTCAAATTGCCTGAGCGAGCTTTGAAGGCGAACTGGTCGGAAATGCCGGCCATTACTGTAAGCGTTGTAATGGAGCTCAGGCACCCACCAAAAATTTGCGATCGAAGCAATATTTCATTCATGAAAAACGGGAGAAACACGATGATACGGTTTTCCCAGAGAGGAACTTCAAAGTTCAAAAAAGCTCTCTAAATTGTGGTCATAACCGAGGGGATCCCTGCACTGCCACGAGAGACCGCTTTCTTATCCCGGCGTTTAAGTCTCCAAAAATATGCATCCATTCCCAGTGGCACTCCCTTATTTCATTCAAATCTCCCTGTCGCCGTCCTTTCACTGGGCGTCTCTTTCATCTCCTCCTAGGAGGAGCCCAATCTAGCATCTCCTTTGGCAGCCTCTCTTCCGTCATCTTGTCAACATGACCGTACCAGAAAAGACCGGAAAATTATGTCATAATCCGATAATTTTTCTTTTTGTTGAATTTTGCAGATTATTTTGAACAGTTCCAAGACATTAGGCAAAGATGATATTTATAAGTTTTTTGATGCAGCGGCAGGCACCGGTCTGGTTACAGCACCACGTACGTAAATACAGGCTCAGCGAAATTATTATATCATACATAAAAGAGCTCATCTGCAATTTGATGTGCCTGATCGGCATTTGGTTTTGACGAAGCTTTCTTTTAAACATAGGATGCGCAGTATCGAAAAAGTCATGTTACACCCTTGCTCGTACACCACTCTTTGAACCACGTAAAATCTCTTTTTCAAAAATTTGAAGTAAGTCGATTTGATGGTCAAGAAGGTTTGAGCTTGATTGACGGAGTAATTTTGCAACTGCGTATTTCAGTTTGCGGCGTTGCAGCCTTCCTATCCTGGTACATTTTTTAAATGGAAAACTACTCTACGAAAATTCTTAAAAACTGCCTTGTTTAATCTTTTCTGTATACGAAGCAAATTCTGCAAAAACTTCAAGGAATGTTGTAGATTTGTTATCTTTTACAAAAAAAAAAAAAAAAAATAGAAGCCGAGATTTTCAAACACTGCAAACGAGATACGTGGTTGCGGACTAACATCGTCAAATGCTGTTTACCTTCTCTTCAATATTTTCTATATGAGATGATGCTTACAATACAAAAGTTGCAAATGGACTTCTGAGTCAAATCTTACCGTTCGCAATCAACATCGATTGAATTCGGTTTTGTCGGACAAGAAAAGGAGATCTATAAGTACTCTTTTAATAAACTGCGAAGAATACCTATATTCTGAGAAACAAGCCTGAATCAGCCTGCAGCTAACAAGCCTCGTTCCTACACTAAAGCTGCAGTAATATATTAAGTAAAACAAGGTAAGGAAGGAACTCTTTGGCTCTGAAGTGATGTAAGCTTCAATTGATAATCAATGCACTAATAAATCGTCAACTTTCTGCCAAAGTATCACAAGATCCATGCGACTTTCAAAAGTTCCCGCCGCCATTTTATTTTTTTTTACAGAGAATATGTTCGACAAAGCTGTCCAAAAATTTCACTGAATTTTCTTAGTGCTGCTAATTAATTCAGTGAAATTTTCAAACAGATTCAACAATTTCTCTATAGGAAAATGAAATGGCATGACATTTTGAAACATCGCATGGCGCTTGCGATACTTTGGCCGGAAAGTAACGAAATAAACTTTTGCTAACATTTTGGTCCAGAAATGGACACCTCAGCATTATATATCAGTGTTACTTAATAGATGATAAATCGTTAGGTAATCATTTGATAAAAGTTATATAATGAATTAGTAACAATGAGGTAACCCTATAGTAACGATTACTTGAAATCATCCTCAAAAGACTGACTGTTTTACTTAACCATTAATAAAAGGTTACTTAAGCGTGAAGTAAACGTGAATTCATCATTACTTTAAGCTTACTTTAAGCTTACTTCACGTTTACTTTTCTCTTACTTAATCTTGATATCCAAATTCTACATGGGAAGGAGTGCAGTATCAAAAAATGTATTGGGAGCCAATCGAAATTACTCTACATCGTCTTTTTGTTCTCTGATTTCAGTCGAAAAATGGAAGAAAACTCGAAAAGTACTTACGCCATCTTTTGCTCCGAAAAAACTCACAAGGTTTGTGCCTGTAATGAGCGCAAGAGCAACGATCATTGTACAAAAGATGCAGCAGCATTGTGGTAGTGGTGTCGAAATAGATTTTTATCCGCACTTCTTCACGGCTTCATTTGACACACTCTGTGGTGAGCTACTAATTTTAAGCAAGTAATCACCTCTATTAAAAGCGTTTGCCATTGAAAAGTAACGAAAGAAGTTATGAGGTCTGAATCAATAATTTATCTAGCCGCCTAGGCAGCCTAATTTGTTTTTTTAATTGTATGTTAAATGGGATGCAGACCCATAATTTTGTATCGTGCAATTAATTACGCCGGTGAGATATGTTTTGGGGCCCTAGTGACCCTGGTGTATATATTTTTATAATTATAAAAATAAAAGGTTGGCGTTATTCGGCGGTAGGGTGCGTATCCGTGCGTTATAAAGTTTTATCCAACGGTACCGTACCGCCGCACGCCGAATAGGTAACGTTTTATTCGACGGTACCGTCCTGCCAAACTAACCACTTCGGAACTAAAAAAATAAAAAATAAAATATTCCAATATGCCTTGACAGAGATCCTCGTTGATCTGATAGGAAATTTTTCGTGGTATATTTCGTGGTTGAAAAAAAGTGCACCTATAATCTTTGGTCCCACCGTAATCCAATCCGAAGAACTTGAGTTTGTTAGAATTTTTCATGATGAGCTTTGAAGTGTCCTGCTGATTGGTCATTGCCGGCTCTCTCAAAACAAGAATAGAGGCAAAAAAAGCTTCCTCAGGGCCTAGAAACGGAAAAAGAGGTTTAATATCTCAAAAACATGCATGCTATGGAAACATGTGATTTAAATCAAAATTCCAAAACATTCAATCGCATGGAAATAATTGTTACGTTTCATTTTCAGAAGCATCTTTTGGGGTTCAAGTTGACTCTCAGCTAGGCCGAAGTCGGGATTGGGCACAAGTTATGTTTCGGTAAGAATCAGTCGTCTATTTTCCGAAAGTAAAATACACTATCTTATTTTAAGAATATAATACATAGGACTAATCATTTTGGTTCAAAATCAACTTGCCTCTGAATCCAAAAATAGCTCAGATGTTTTTTCTCCGCCAACCTATTATTTATTTATTTACTCCTTTTTTGTGTGAAATTCAATTTTAAAACGATACGCATTTTTCAAGGAGAGCAAAGATCCTTTTCGAAAAACTCAATTTCGCGAAATACCTAATAGGTCGATGATGAAAAACGTCTGAGACGCTCTATTCGAATTCTACAGCACGAAATCCGGTTACCAATAAAGGAAGGTTTACTCGAATTTTTTAAGGAAAATCACACTCAGCACTAAAAAACATATGGAAACCATTCAATAGTTCAGAAAATAGAAATTGCCCTAAATTTGCAGGCCTGAGTTATGAATAGTTACCGGTGTAAACATTAGCCGTGAGTCCCATTTCCTGCTTTCTATAGACAGCAGGTATATGATACTAGGGGGCCCTGTCCCCTAACCGCTACGCGGGCCAACCCCCGGGAGGGCGCCTCGCGCCCTCAGGCCAGCTTTGCGGGCCCTATACGCATATGTATAGGCAAAAATGTTCTTCCATTTTAATACACCGTTTTGTGTTCGAGCTGCATCGATTTCAAAATTTTTGACATAACACTCAGACTTGTAAATGATGAGGAATAGCTGGATGTACATAATTTCACAGTCCACTTACTGGAGAAATTTCCATTTAGTATGTTATTTTTAAATACTTAATTTAAAAAAAAAAATCGGATTTCGAACGTTAAGAGTTAATAATATTTGGTCCGTCCCGACGCGACGCAGCGCCTGCCTTCTCACTTTGGATCTGCTGTTTATCTACTGTAAATATTAATAGAAATCTAGCAATCAAGTAAATTGACCAATGTCACAAATCGAAGCCGGAAGAATGAGGAAAAATTGAGTAAAAACCTTATACCTTGGACGTTGAACCTTGAACCCTGAGCGATGCACCGTTCCTCAACTCTTCGAATGAGGAGCCCTTCACGAGCTTTTCCATTGTTTTATTGTTTATTCGAGTCACTCAGGTAGAATCCCACACCTTGACGTTTCTAGCGGAAACGACATATCTCTCGCGCTATTAACATTGGACTTAAGTGACATGAGCTTTAAAAACTCTACAACATTAAAAGTTCGGGGTTTCATAATTTTTTGCACATCTGCATCTACCACAGATGACATACATGTAAGGATCATCCTTATCGGTCCGGCAGTTCGTCAGAAATAGTGCTTCCAAGATTTTGCTTGTAGCTGTATAATATAGATATAATATAGATGTACATGGAGGTAGAATCCCCTAATATATAAATTCAATATGTTTAACTTTCGAGGACAAATGATCGGTTTCTTTTCCGGAATTTCCAGAGAAACTGCAATTTTTATGAACCAATCATTGTTTGCCCCACGGCTGCTGTAAACATTTATTTCTATATGATTAATTGGTCCTTTCAAATTAACCTAGAGTTGCGCCACTTTTAATGGAACGACTTCTTGCACCATGGTTGCATATGGACTACATTTATGAAAAAACAAGTGCTGCAAAGAAGATGAAAAAGGACTGTGACGATTTTCGAGAATTCAGCAAGAACGCAAGTATTCAATTATACACTTTATGAACTTAGCATTAAAATTGTATATTTTAATAACCTTCATTTTTCTTAGAATCATTTATTTCATGACATAATTTTTATCTGGTGCTAATTTTTAATTTAGTTGAATTTGGTTAAGTTACTTTAAAAAACAACAACAACATGTTGCAATCGAAATGCCATGTGTTTCGAGGTCAGGGCCGGATGTAGGGGGTGGCCACATGGGTCGTGGCCCATGGCGTTTTGCAATTTTTTAAACGTAAATTGGATTCAAGAAAATATTACTAACGAGAATAGGCGACAAAATTTCTCATTTCCAGAGAGTATAGTAAGTTCTAATTTTGTCGTCTTTCGGTGATGCAAGAGGCAGCACCTTTAATTAGTCGAGTTGAGAGAGAAACCAAACACGCAATTTGGCCTGGAACGGTGCGGCGCAGAGGGCAATGATGACGAGGACTTGAGATGAAAAGGAGAAGCCCTCGGCGCGGCGTAGCGGTCGGCATGTAACACATATTAGCGCCTACAAGACTGCATGAATACTTCATGCATTGCGTCAAACTTAGTACGTCAGCAGTGGTCGACGTGAAACGCACAGCGCCTACAAGACTGCATGAATACTTCATGCATCGCGTTAAACACGACGCGGTCTGCAGCGGTCAACGTGAAACGCACAGCGCCTACAAGACTGCATGAATACTTCACGCATTGCATCCAACACAGTGCGGTCAGCGCGGCGCGGTGGCAGAAGTTAAACTTATAAAACCATATTTATGTTTGTTCTTTCATAATTTTTTGGTTCATTTCTTATAGGCCTTGTCCACATACAGATAGGTTTATGGAACTTAACTTTCGCGCAAAGTTCCGTGAACTTTTGCTAGTAGTGTTGACAGGGCTTTCGCAAAAAAATGTTTCCAACAAAAGTAAACGCGTCTTATGCACCCCTTTCCCTCCGGATCGTCCACTTGATGGTTTTTATTGATGTTTCAAAACGAATGAGAAGGGGCGACAAAATACAGGCGGCCCATGGGCGGCCCATAGTAGGTAAATCCGGCCCTGCAGGTATGACATTACCATGATTGTACACTTATTTCAATATGTATTTGGAACTGTAATTTTGAATGAATGAAATAGTACTTGGACGGTTGTTTACAAAATCTCTGCTGCCCTGTTCCTGTCATTAGGACGGTTGCGAATTTTTCCCTAGTGCTTAGAACATTAGTTAAACATTTTAAGTCAAAAATTAAATAAAAATTATGGTACACAAATAGTTTCTTTTGCTCAGACAAATAAAGCTTTGTCATTTTCTTTGATACATAAGACAAAAACAAAACATATATTACGTACAATCAGAATGAATACTTGCCTTTATGATGGGAGAAAATCTTTAGATCAGAGTTTCAAGGGTTTTTATTCAAAGCGTGAAATAAATAAAAAAAAAAAAAATCGCATGTACATCACACCCACCCCCGGGGCACATATCTTTTACTATATATTGTTCCTCTGCTCACTTGTTTTCGTATCTTGACCCCATTACAGGTAATTAATGAGAGGAGAAAACATTTTTCAAAAAACTGCGGCAACAATAATGATGATATGAATGGAGATATTGATTGTCCGGAGTATTTACTAGACGCCATCCACAATTCTCAAGAAGATAGCAGCTACACTTATTCTGACATAGATAAGATAGATTTTTTTTTTTTTTTTTTTTTTAT